>JAOEGL010000001.1:47820389-47907889 GCA_034509955.1 Urosaurus nigricauda | reverse complement strand
CCAAGGGGGTCATCAGCTCTTTGATTCTATGTGCGTAAAGTACACTGGTCTAAGTGGGCTTTTCCATCCCTCAAAACAAATGGACCTTTCCATGCATACAAAGTAATGGTATACACTGTAGGGATGTAATTATTCACTAAATTACTTCTCTAAAAATTTAGCAATTTTGTTCTCACTGAAGAAAAGTCTTCAAAAACCAGTTTTTTGATTGCTACTCATAGTTTGGGACTCAACTCCACAAATTTGCACATGGTTGTTTTTCTTGTTGTGTGTGTTTTTTGTTTTGTTTTGTTTTGCAGAAAACAGCATTTTCTGCATAGAAAACAATATTTCAACAGAAAACTATTAAAAACTGTGCAGAAAATACTGTTTTCTCTGCAAACCAACCACATGCTAATTTTTTACAGAATAAGTTGTGATCTCGGAGGATTCAATTCAGTCCAGAATTTTTGTTGTCAGGCTTGCTCAACACTCAGAAAACATATATTTCTACCATTTTTTGAAAATTTTCAATATTCTTTCCATCACTATGTACAAATCTATCCTCTCCACTGAAATAAATAGGAAAGTGTAATGGGTAGAGTTTATTCCATGTGTGCATTGCATGGAAGTGTGCCATTTTAGTGTCTATGAGAAATCTGTGTGTCGACATATAGAAATGTGTCTACGTATCTGCAGAAAATCTGTTTGCTCAGTCAGCTTGGGTGTCCTTATATATGATAGGGTGAATGTACCTTTAGTGTATCTAATTAATTTGAGAATGGCCATTTTACACTTAATAATTACATATACTATTGCTGTACAATTATATATATATATATATATATATGGTATATTTGCTTATAGTAAAGTTACATTTCATTTTCCTTTGAAATTCAAAAGAGGACTAATTTGATATATGCATACAGTAAGAACTCGATTGCTTGAACACAGAGTGGACTTAGCCCTGTCTTGGAAACTCATCAATTAAAGAAATACAAACATTTCACTTCTGTAAGAAAGATTTGTAGATCATACTTTAGGACTACTGTATGAAGATGTATTTTCAAAACAATATAAGCTGACAGCAAGTCTAACAATAATTTTGAAAGATACATTAAATAATGCAGAAACTGAATGCAAGACTTAAAATGGATTTTATTTTAGAACAACTTCAAATTTGCTTCTATGCTTATTTGCATATTTTCCATTAAAAAAAACATGCACATTAGACTGGTCAGAATTCACAACATCTAGTAAAATTTATTTCTAAGAAATATTGGCACACAAGTCATCCAAAGTTAAGCAGTTTCATAATACAGTTCGCCCGTGTCATATGCGGGTACCTTTTATGCGGCTTTCAGCTGCGAGCACAAGCCCCGTTATTCTCAATGGGGCTTGAGCATAGGTGGAATTTGCCTTACATTGCAGGGTCTGGAATGGATCCCCTGCGTAAGGGAAGGGACTACTGTAGCATAGATTTTAGCGTAAAAGAATGAAGTGCATTAAATATGTAGAGCCCTCATTTTTTAAACTTTTCTAATATATGCATGTGGGACCACCTGGATCCTGCTATTCCATAAGAACCACTCATTTCTGGCAGTCTGTCATAGACCGCTGTAGTGGCTGGCCTCAGTCCCATGCTGATCAGGGCCAGAGGCCACTCATCTACTAGAGATTTACCGTATATACTCGACTATAAGTCGAGAAATTTGTGCCCCCAAATGCCCTCCAAAATCCTGGGGTAGACGTATAGACGGGTCAACGTGGTCTATGGCTACCCCAGGCTGGAAAGGCAGAGCATTCTCCCTGGCCGGGATGCTTCCTTTGCAAGAGGAAACCCGGCAGCAAGAAGGCGCGGCAGCTGCATCCACAAACCTCTCCCGTTGAATCTCCTCTTCTTCTTCCCTGCTGCTGTTTGTCCTTGGCCCGGCCTGAATCCCTCCCTCGCTCCCTTCCCCAACCACTCGGAGGAGGACTCGGCTTGGGGCTGAGGGCAGGGAACCACCAGGCAGCAGCGGGGGGGGGGGGGGAAGAGAGCCTAGAGTGGAGGGACTCATGTGGTGAGAGCAGGCCCCACTGCAAAAGGTTTGGACCCGCTTTGACTCCTTTCTGGGTGAAGCCTATGGAATTCTGGGGGTTGGGAGTCTGTTGGGGGGCCCAGAAAGCAAGGCCTGACCCTTTTCTGGGTGAAGGCCATGGAATTCTGGGAGTTGGGAGTCTGTTGGGGGGCCCATAGAGCAAGGCCTGACCCTTTTCTGGGTGAAGGCCATGGAATTCTGGGAGTTGGGAGTCTGTTGGGGGGCCCAGAAAGCAAGGCCTGACCCTTTTCTGGGTGAAGGCCATGGAATTCTGGGAGTTGGGAGTCTGTTGGGGGGCCCAGAAAGCAAGGCCTGACCCTTTTCTGGGTGAAGGCGATGGAATTCTGGGAGTTGGGAGTCTGTTGGGGGATCCAGAAAGCAAGGCCTGACCCTTTTCTGGGTGAAGGCCATGGAATTCTGGGAGTTGGGAGTTTGTTGGGGGGCCCATAGAGCAAGGCCTGACCCTTTTCTGGGTGAAGGCCATGGAATTCTGGGAGTTGGAGTCTGTTGTGGGGCCCAGAGAGGGGGGGTCCTTGGGAGGGGGCAGAAGAGAAAAAGGGGTGGGGGGCAGCCCAGCAGCAGCCTCTGGGCAGAAAATGGAAGGCAGTGCCTCTGTCCCTGCCTGGCTCCCTCCAAAGCCCCCTTTCCAATCCATCCATCCTTCCCTCCCTATCTATCCTTCTTTTGCCTATTCCCCCTCTCTCCATCCATCCATCTAGCTATTTCTCCCTCTCTCTTTCTCTGTCTCTATCTTTCCCTCCCTCCATCTATCTCACTCTCTCTCCATCCATCCATTCATCCCTACCATCTATCTATTTAAGTATCCCTCTCTCTATCCCTCTATCTATCTACCTACCTACCTATCCTGTCTTCTATCTATCCCATTCTCCATCCAATCATCTATCTATCTATCCATCCATCCATCTATCTCTTTCTATCCTTCCCTCTCTAGCTATCACTTCTTCTATCTATCCCTCTCTCCATCTAATCAGCCATCCATCCATCCCTACCTACCATCTATTTAGCTATCCCTCTCTCTCTCTCTCTCTCTCTCTCTATCTATCTATCTACCCCTCCCTCCCTCTCTCCTGTTGGGGGGTTTCCTTTGCCCATTTCTTCTGGGAGAGTTGGCCCTTGCCTTCCTCTGAAAGAGTGTGATTCCTCCAGACCCCTGGGCCAGGGTGGCAGACAAGTAGACTCCTTGTCGGTCTCCCATCCAAGGACTGGCCAGGAGTGCCCCTGCTTAGCATCCAAAAGGGGATCAGGTCTGTTCCCAGTGTCTCTCTACCCGGGCTTTTTCCTCAGGAGGGAGCCCAGATGGAAAGACGCTGATCGCCCCAGAGCCTCTCCCCAGCTGGGCTTCCCCCTTAAACCTACCCTCGACTTATCCACGGGTCATACAAAAATCCCTAATTTTGGCCCCAAAAGTTGACCTCGACTTATACATGAGGTCGACTTATACACGAGTATATACGGTATACGTTTCTGCTGAGTGTCCTTAGCACCACTTTAGAACTTCACTGTAGATAGATTTTCACAATGTCTCTGTTCATCTCTAACCAAGCAATATAGCCTTGAAATATTTATCTTGCTGTTAAATGCATAGCTTATCTTCCCCAACCCCAAGTGCCTTATGTGATATCTCAAAACAGTCAACCAAACCTTGCTGAAGCTAGGCAAGTCTGGTTCTTACACCAAACCTGTTGGACATCAGAAAACCCTGTTCCAAAAAATCAGGTTCCAGTCATGTGTTTCTGCTTGATTTTGTTGCTTCTGACAGAATCTTCCCATCATCCTTCCTACATTACTGCCCCAATGTGTTGTAAAAATCTGCTTCAGAAACCTAAGAAAGCTTCTGAAACAAGAACGGAAACAAATTCAATTTGACTCCCCAATCTCAGTCACAGATTTGTTTCATTAAATGTGTACCTTACCTTGAGGATTCCTACATCTGGAAGCTTACAAGACACTTCTGAGAAGCAAAGTATCATCAAACCAATGTGCATATTTTAATGTGTATAATTGGGAAAATCTGTAGAGACTATCTAGATCAAAATTCATGGGATACAAAGTTTAAAAAGCAATTGAACCATCAGGAAATTAAAACAACTTAAAACATAGACCAAAGCCAGTTTCCCCAAAAGTAAATTACCAATAAGAGTTGCTGTAATAAAACAGTTTTTAACCTGTTTGCAGAAAAATAGTAATGTGGGAGGTGTCAGCCTAGCTTCTCAGGGAAGAGAGTTCCAGAACTTGGGAGCAGCCCCTTAGGAGGATCTCTTCTATGTTCTCACCAAATGTACCTTTGAGAGAAGTGGGAAAGATAGGAAGGCCTCCTCAGAAGATCTTAAAACAGAGGAAGGTTTATTTGGGAGAATATGAATGTGGGAGAAGGTTGCATTAACTGGGCAAATTGTGAAAATAAATGGGTAAATTGGGGAGGAGGGATTAAATTGTGTTAATTTCAGTGCATTTCAGTATCACAACGATACAAAATGGCAAAGAATACAAATGGAAAAGAATATTGTTAGGATTTTTTTAAAAAATGAAATTGAGACTGATAATATTTCATATCACTGCTTTTGAGCAATTTTTTGCCAGATCTGCAGCAGGAGTGGGGAGGGAAAAAAAACAAAACAATTCTCCTGTTGTGGCATATAGAAATACACTGTTGGACCTTGGTTCATGCCCTCAGTTAATAAGATTAAATTGATAAATTTGCCATAACAGCAGTGAGTATAATATTAAGGTGCTGCTTTCCTCAGTTGTTGGGTCTCCCACTTGCTCAGTTCATCAAATGAGTGTTCCTGGAAGAGAACAGAAAAAATATTGGAGCTATTCACAAGATACTCCTCCAAGCGTATGATATCATCATCATCATCATCATCATCATCATCATCATCATCTATTTTTATTTCTAGCCCGCCTCTCTGAACAAGCAATCAGGGCAGGGTACAGCATGAAGCATTGGGGAAGGGGAGATTTTATAGGAGGATGGAGTTACTGTGGACTGGATATATAAAGGAGGAGTTGCTGTCCAAAGAACTATATATGGGGAAATGTAAATGTTCACTTATTTCCTTTTGGCATAGATGAGCAAAGTCTTTTAAATGTTTTCTACCTGCTGTGCAATTTTTGCATGTTTTTAAAAAGATTTTTATACATTTGGTGACTTTATATGAAAATTTGATTTGCACACTCGGAAAATGGTTGTAAGGGGCAAATATTTTGTGCATAGAAGAGAATATTTTGTTGCACACACACAAAAAAACCCCAGATTTTGTTTGCCAAGAAGAAGATATCCCCAAATGTCAGTAATCTTGTGGCAGTTGACCATTTTGTTCAGTGGGTTGTCGCACCATTTCTCACCAAAGATGAGATAATTCCCAAGTATTCTTTACATCCCTCCCTTATGCTGTCATTTCTCAAAAGACAGTTCAAAAGCAGCAGCTTCTGCAATCAATTCATGGCATAAGAAACATTAGGAATGATTTTTGTGAACGGCTTCTCCACCAGTAACCAGTCGTACTGATTTTCATGTGCCAAGCACGTGGAATGGGAGAGTTGATGTTCCAATCAACTCAAAATAGGGGGAGTGTAAAGAATCAAGGATAGTGAGTATGAATGGACCATTATGAATTCATTATATTAAACCATTTATGCTCTTTATAGAATCATGACATATCTACTTTTATCGCTTATATTTGATCGGTTTTGGCACTGTATAAAGCTAGGTTCCCCACCTCATCACACATACATACTTAACAATATCTATGTATATGTACCTACAAATTTATCAGACCATGTCAAACATCTGAAAAAGAAATGCCCATGAAAGAACATATAACAATAAATGTGGTTCTACAGAAGCTTTTTTTTTTTTACTTCATTCTTATGCTGTCCACCTGAAATCTGCCTTAGAAGATATTAGATAGTTTACATATTTAGCATGGCTGCAGGAAGAATCCTTGGTGACAGGCGAGCTAATTTAAAAGAATGGATGGAATTTGAAAGGATTTGTCTGATATAAAAACATACTCTTTATAGCTCACTAATTAAAATTGACATTAGTGGGTTACAGAAGACTAAAGAGAGGACAGAGCCATTTTAATATTTGGGGAAAAAAAATCACTTCGGCAGAAAAGTAAATTGTGTAATTACTAGGATTCTTTAGATGTTTCATAAAAACACAGCCCTGCAACCTTCAGTAGCATGCAGAGAATTTAAAGGGCTGAACTGAAGAGTCGTCTAAAATGTCATAACAGTGCATTAGTTAGAGGTGATAGCCTACTATTATTGAGGATTCTCAGAGAGGTACTCCATAAATCAGATAGTATTTGTAAAAGTAATTAAAAAATAAATACAAATTTTCTAATAATATGTTTGTAAATTTTTTTTACAAAAATGATCATAAACATAGTAAAAGAGAAAAATATGAAGGTAAAGATGAATATTGCCGCAAATACATAATAAAATAGATTCAACATTCACAGAGGAAAGCACTCTGTCTAATTGCTAAGGGAAATGGAAGCTAGGAGAGATTTCCTGCTGGAGGGAGGGTTCAGAAGGAATTTGCTCTGATCCTCCTGGCCTCAGAAGCCTTCAGGGCCACTCGTTCCAGAATGTCCACTGTCACCTTGGATGAAAAATGTTGGAAGTCTTGCTGGAGTCCACAGGAAGAAGTATAAAATCTCTGCCCTTCTGCCTGGATCCAAATGTGTACAAAATGTGATGCCAAAGTGCCTATTGTATACAAACCTCTATCTTATCACATATTCTTTAAATGCATTTTTATTCTTAACATTTTGACTGTCTTTCCATATGCTTTACTGCATCAACAGAACTTTTCATGTGACAGAAAACTCTGAGCAGTTGCTACATCTCTCTTAATACCTGGAAAGACTTTTTCTTTCCAAACCATACATGTGTAATTGCTGTGATCTTACACACTGGCATCTTTGTAATGCTTGGTTGAATGCCATTGTTCATTTTGCACTGCCCTGATATTAACATTGGTATCTAGGTCACAACTTGTACACATAGTCATGCAACCGATTTAATAGATTGAGCATATAAAATATAAACATTAAAGTAAAATGCAATCTGCTGCATTGGCATTCCAGCAATAATATCCTGTAAGTATAATTATATTTCAAGTATCATTGAAGTTCTACTTTCTTCTTTGTGGCAATTAACCCACATTTGGTCTGAGGCACTCTTTTCTGTCCTGGTCACTTTAGTAAGCAGTACAACAGGTTCACAAATATATATATATATATATATGGTGGAGGGGTTAACCTTCAAAGGAATTTAGTTGAACAGATGCTACACTGAACTAGTCAGAGTAAAAAGGAAATGATATGGCTTTTAAAGGGCACATCTAGCATATCTTCTGGGCTAAAGTAATTCTGGCAATGCTTCAAAGGATATAACTTTTGATGGTGAAGCAGGTAGGCTACGGAATGAAATCACATATGGCAAGCTGTCAAATTCTTCCTACACTTTCAGTACATTTATATAAGTGCAAATGGATGCTGCTTAGATGGAGTTCCTAGCAATTTCCTGCTAAAGATTATCTGATATTATTTGACTATATTATGTCTGTAAAAGCTGGGGACAAGTTTTATGATCAAATATTTTGAAATTAGTTTTCCTTTTTAGTGGATTATCTGAAATATGAACTGCAATTATATTAGCACTTGGATGTGAAGGACTTTTAAGATAATAATTATGCAAAAGCAGGAGTACTGAATTGTTGTATATCAACCTGAAGAGAACATTTTCATAGGTCAATTATGTCAATAGCAAAACCTTCTCATAGACATCTCATTCTTAACCTTTTGTTTCTTATTCATGCTAAGGATACATGGTTTAAACTTCAGTGAGATTGTGGCTGATTAGACCCAATGAGGGGAACATTGTGCTATACAATCTGTTGATATTTACCTATTGAAATACGTCAATGAAACTTCCAAACATTAAATGTCCATCAGTAAACCATAATTCAAGTATGAAATACTAGATAGGAAAATGAAATGATTCTAAGGTGCTGAACCTTCAAAAGCAAAATAATTGGTTTTCTTTTAATAGTTATTATTTGTTTAAATACCTTTCTATCAAGGACAAGGCCAAACTTAATCCATTCTTAGTTCATACATGAATTTTAATGCATAAAAATGATATTGACCTGGATCCTGACAACTATGAGAAGACAACGTTCTCAAAAGGAGACTTCAGAGATCCTCTTCACCAGCCTTTGCCACTAAGTCTCTCCAGAGCATTTACGAATCCTTCTGAAAGGTGTGGGATATGCTTTGATGACAGTAGATCACCTAAAAGTGGAAACAGATACCTTAGTGAATGGAGCTTCTATTCTTTGACTATAGCTACCAGTCTACCAGAATGGCCCAATATATCAGTGGTTCTCAAAGTTTTATTGTTCTGGAGCTGTTTTGGATGTCAGCTCCCAGAATCCCTGACCAATGGAAAATCATTTGAAGCTTCTGGGACCTGAAGTCCAAAACATCTGAAGGGTCAAAGTTTGAGAATTCATTCAAGCCATTGGTTATAATAAGCAACTCATAATTCTTTGGATGTAAGTGATTATCTCTTAGATATACATCAAAATAAAGGTAGAAGTCTTTCCCTGGGATAGCTGGGCTAGGCCCAATGAAATAAAATGGGATAATTCTAGTCCTTTCCCAGAATTGCCAGGTACATATAGTTTGATTTTGTCTGCCCCTTCTAGGATCCAGGAAGAGTGACAGCTTTGGAAGAACTACATGTAACAGCAGGATGGTATAGAGCAGGAGAGCAACTATGGTGGGTTTAGGGAGCAATTGTATGCCAAAAATGGAAGGAGATAGAAAACAATTTCTGATTTTGAGGGGGAAATTTTTAATGTTAAACTGTTATGCCCTGAAACTGGTTTAAAAGTTGATTTGCCACTTAGAAGTCTTCTTGGGGTAGGTCTACATACCAACAATAATATTCTGGGATGCCAATATTTTGGCCCAGGAGCTGGCCCAATTTCCCTTGTTAACTCCACAGTGTAGATCAATGTCAGGTGGCTGTCTACACACACATCTTACTGTGTCTCCCAGTGTCACCACTGCTGGCACAAGTCACTTCCTCTGGGGTAGAAACGTTTGTCCTCCTCCAGTCTGATGAGACTTCTCCTGTTCTCCAGGTGTTCTCAAAGATTATTGTCAATGGTTCCGATATTACATTTGCCAGTTCTTTTAGTGCCCTTGGATGTAGTTCATCTGGTCCTGGAGACTTATATTCATTTAGATTAACCAGGTATTCCTGTACTATCTCTTAACTTATTCTGTGCTGAAATTCCCCTGTTCTGTCTTCTGCTCCATTATCTTTAGGTTGAGCACCCTTTGCCTTTTCTGAGAAGACTGAAGCAAAGGAGGTGTTGAGTAATTCTGCCTTTTTTCTGTCCCCTGTGAGCATTTTGCCATCTTCTGCACGCAGTGGCCCAACCATTTCCTTCTTCCTTTTGCTGCAGACATATCCTTTCTTCCCTGCTGAGTTAGCTTAATGTAAACTGCTTTTGCATTCCTGAATTCTGTTTGCAGCATCAGAAATAAGCTGAAGGCAAAAAGTGAAAGTGGGAGGAGGAAAGAGAAAAGTGTGTCGTCATAAAAACAGATGGAAAAGTGGGATCACAAAGGATTAATAGGCAATGCCCCTGTTAAGTGAGAACACAAGGGGGGTATGGACTAGCTCTAGCTGTGGATGTGTCTCTCAATTTATGGCAAATGAAACATCCAATATCAGTTGGCACCATTTATGTTGGATAACTGACTCCCCTCCCCTCCTCCCCTACTTCTCCTCTCCTCCTTCCTTCCTTCCTTCCCTCCCCCTCCCCTCCCTTGTTCGCTTCTCATCTCCTTGTCTCCCTCCTTCCCTGCTTACCTCCTGTCTTGGCTGCAGCCAGAGAGGAGAGAACTGGGCCAAGCCGAGCCCCAGGCCTCTTTTTGGCAGCTTCGGCCCAGGCCTCTTCTCAACAGCTTCAAAGCCAATGAGAAGAGCCCTGGGCTGACCACGAAACCGCTGAGAAGAGGCCTGCGGCTCGGCTTGGCCCAGTTCTCTCCTCCATGGCCATGTTCTCTCCTCCTCCCCCCTGCCTCCCTACCTCCCTTCCCTTCTTCCTTCCTACCCCCCTCCTCCTCCTTCTTCCTTCTTTCTTTCTTAGCTCCATTGCCTCCTTCCTTTCTTCCCTCCTCCTCCTCCTCCTCACTGCCTGGCCTCGGCAGCAACCCTGGAGGATGTAGGAGGATGCCGCTTGCCTCCATCCTTCCCATGGTAGTGGTGGTGGAGGCAGGGTTAGGAGAGAAAGCTGCTGCTGTCAAGGCTCCTTGGGCATGCCTCCGCCTGGTGTGCCTCGGTCCTCCAATGATGTCCAGGATGGGGACACATCCAGAGAGCCCCTGCAGCCTGGAGGACAGAGGAGGAGGATCAGGGCTGCCGCAGCCACTACCATAGGAAGGACAGAGGCAAGCAGCTTCCTTCAACATCCTCCAGGGCAGCTGCTGAGGCCAGGCAGCGAGGAGGAGGAGGAGGAGGAGGAGGAGGAGGAGGAAGGAAGGAAGGTGGGAGGGAATGGAGGTAGAAAGGAAGGAAGGAGTAGGGGGAGGGGAGGAGATGAGAGGAGAGGAAGGAGGGAAGAGAGGTAGAAAGGAAGGGAGGAAGGAGGGGGGGAGGAGGGGAGGGGAGACGTCGGATAAGTCATTGTCCCCAATGGCTTATCCGATGACCCATGCTTCTTTGCGACTGCACCACCTGTGAGGTGTGCTCACAAAGAAGCATGACGCCAGATAATCGAAAGTTGGTTAATCAAGACTCTACTGTATATAGAATGAGGTTTCTACTTCCTCATCCCAGTGACTCAAAGGAAATGGCTCACACTTTCAGATTTTAAGCTCTTACCCAAGCAAAATGGACACAGAGAACCACCAGGCTTCCCTTTGGCAAGGAATGAATGTCAAGGAATGTCAAAGGTGGAATGGCCTGGATTTGATGCGGAACTGGCCTCACATCATGAAGACAATCTCCAGTCAAACTGGGGCTTTAGCCCTGTGTCATGAAGATAGGGTGCCCTGATGATGGAGGAGAACCAGTTCATTTGATCAGTGTAGACATGTCCTAGGAGAAGCAATCAAACTCTTTTTTGGGCCAGAAAAGGGGTAGTTTGAGACCACACAAACTGGCTTGGGGTTCTACATGCAGCCTCATAACCTTAGCATATCCTGATGCTTACCAGACTTTTCTTCGTAAGCAGTTGATTATATAAGTTTCCTGTTAAAAATATGATGTTCTTGTTAAAGGTTAAAAGGTGACTGATGATATGAAAATTAAAGTGAATATTCCATGCTCCCAGATCCTGTTCAATACTAATTTCTCCTCCATCTGCCAAAGACCCTTCTGACTTACTACTGTTCTCTATATAAAGTTTATTAGTGTTTCATTGATTCATTCCAAAATATGGGAACTTTTTAATTGGAAAGTCATGTGAAATTATCAGTGTAATTATAACAGTGATGTCAGAAAATATCTAATAAGGGACTTCATTGGGACAAGGTTACCCAAATCCTTTGTTTCTGAAAATATCCAACACACCAGAACAATCAGATTAACAGAAGTCCAAATGCATCTTAGGAAATAGACTGAAGTCTACAAAAGCTCATGTTGCCAATACCTTTTAGTTAGTCTCAGAGGTGCCACAAGAACTCTCTTTGTACTGATTCTACAGACTAACACAGCTATATCTTTAAATTCTACCACTATGGAAAGCACTAAATTTAGTCAAATGGAGTGGAAATCCATGAACCTGTTCAAGACCAAATGCATCCAAGGAAGCAGACTAAAGTCTCCAAAAGCCCATGCTGCCAATTTCTTTCTTTCAGTTAGTCTCAAAGGTGCTACAGGAGCTCTCTACAACAACAGAGCGAGGGAAGTCACTTTGGTGCATATTAAAAATTATGCCAAATACAATGAAAGAACATTAATGGACAATATTACTGAGCTTTAAGAAAACATTTTTTTTGTCCAGATTTATTTTTGTAATGAGAAGTCGGCAAAGAGACAGTTGGCAATGTGAATTCTCAACTGTTCCAAGAATCCTTTTTATTTGAGCTAGAACCATAGTTTCTGCCTGTTTATACACGTTAGCTGTGTCCTAGATCCCACCTCCCAATTTTCCTCCCAATTTGTATAAGTCCACCAATTACTGGAGCCCCTAATTCAGGGAGTCAGTGTTCATACAAATAGACTCCACAGATGCCCTGCTGTCATAGAAGGCTGTCCAGTGCTCCTCAAGGCAAAATAAGGTTCCTTTGTCTTGAAGAAGGAAAGCTTTTAGCTAAAAACTTTAATTGTTTAGCTTCTCCAGTCCAGTTGCTTGTTACCTACTAGAAGCATAGGCATATCTTTGATTCATTTAGACCACTAATGTCAACTCGGAATGGCAAAATTCCTCAAGCTTTCCGGAAAGGATGTTTCTTAGCCATATTGGGAAATCCCTTGTATTATCTGGTAGTCTTCTGTTCAAATACTAACCAGACCTACCCACACCTACATTCTGAAATCAGATAAGATCAGGATGATCTGGAATGTGACTAAGAAATATGACTGCAATGCATATAGGCCTAAACAAGTGAAATATCTGGATCCCCCTCCCCTGCGTAAGAAGAATTCTGCATATGCTCGAGCCCCATTGAAACGAATGGGGCTTGTGCACATGGCAGCACATGCGCCATTATCCCTTCCGGGGCACACCAGCTTAACTTTCATCACGGCTTTCAGCGTATGGCGAGCTTGCACAATGGCGAGCTTGCACAATGAATAGCAGTTCAAGTTGTCTTTAAGGAAACACTGTTGTGTTGGTTTTCACCCTTAAAGCCCTTTGTTCTTTTGTATATGGTGAAAATGAAGTTTATTAAGAAGCAAATTAAGTCTGGCACCCTCTTAGTGATGTATGCATGTGTAAATCCCTTTTATGCTCCCGAATGCTGCAGTCCCACGTCAGCCACTGGCAGGAGTGAATGATTTCCACTCCTTAAAGGTCCGTCTCTCCTCCCCTTACTGTGGGCTTGGAGAAGATTCCAGTATCAAGTAAACACCATGCCCCCAAAGCAGCCAGAAGCTGCCTTATTTGGTCCATGCATTTTGGACCAATTATAAAATCGAAATAGTAAAACCATTCCTATACCTTGAATCGAACATTGACCAGAATGGAAACTGCAGCCAAGAAATCAGAAGAGGGCTATTAATGCAGAGGACAACTATGAAAGAACTAGAAAAGATTCTAAAGAGTTAAGATATACAACTGAGCACAAAGTTAGAATCATACAAGCCATTGTGTTCGCTTTTACCATATACAGATGCGAGAGCTGGACATCAAAGAAAGCAGTTAAGAAGAAAATTTATTTATTTGGGATATGGTCTGGAAAAGAATGTTGAGGATACTATGAACAAACAAAAAGATAAACAAATGGGTCCTAGAACAGATTAAGCCTGAAATCTCCCTGGAAGCCAAACGGCAGTACAGAAAGGTGTCTATAAGCCACCTCTGTAAGCCCCACGTCTGTGCTGCAGCATCCACATGTTGCAGCACAGATGCACTCCCCAAAAGGAGCCACTCTAGGTGGGTCCTTTTTTGTGGCGTCATGATGCCTCTTCCTCCCAGAGGTGTGTGGTCACTCAGCCACCCGTATGCCATGAGGCTGCACCCTATATGAATGGGGCTGCAGCCTTGTGACTTAAGCACAGCGATATTAGGACTTGGCGCATATGGATGCTGAGCACCATTGAGCCCTAATATCACCACAAACTGCCTGTCTGTACCGGGCCCAAATTGAGGCTGACATATTTTGGTGACATCATGAGAAGGCATGACTCACTGGAAAAGACAATAATGCTAGAAAAGGTGGAGGAATATAGAAAGAGAGAAAGATTGTATTCTAGATGGATAGACTCTATTAGGGAAGTCATGGATATGAATTTACAGGGCCTAAGCAAAGCAGTGGAGAATAGGGAGTCCTGAAGATGTCTCAGCTACAGGGTTACCATGAGTCAGAATCAACTCAAAGGCACTTGACAACAACAAGAACAAATTTTAGGAGGCAGAAATGTTTATTTTTTTCCCCAATGCTTTATTTTCATATTATTCTGAATTTTACTCTTTAGTGCATTTTATTGATCATGCTACAGTTTCCCTAGTTTTATTTTGTGAAGACTTAAAACTTACTCTTCTATTTTGGTTGTCTTGATTGTTTCATGTTAATTTTGTTAGCTGAATATTGGCATGAATATTGAAATTGCTATAGAAGTAACCTGCACTATCCCTTTGTGACATTCCTTGGCATGAATGTAAGAAACCTTATGGGAAGAAATACCAAAATGGCAAAATCTACTACTGAAGGAAACTTCATGTGTTTGAAATACCAGGTTTCTTACATTATATATTTTAAATGAAACATTTATTTAGCAAAACATTATTTCATACAACTGATTGTTTTATTATATTTCATTGTAAATTTCCAACCCCCTCAGTTGGCAGAACATTCTTGCAGAATATGGTTTTTGTACTGATATGATGTTTCCTAGCTCTGGGCATGGCCTACCCTTACTACTGAGTATAATTTACTTTTTGGTCTCTGTCGCCTTGAGCTTGCCTTCTGACTAGTTTGTTGAATGATGTGCTAATCCATTATATTTTTTAGACAAGTGTATCGACCAGTATAAACAGACTGGAGGGCACAAACCTAAATGAAAGCTATACTTCCTTGAATCATTTAAAAACTCCTGCAGTGGTGGCAGCATAAAATAAGTTTTTCCCCCTTTGTACATTATGTTTAAGGGGAAAATAACTATAAATAAAATAGAAATGGAGAAGGATGTTGTGCATAAATCAAGCTGTTTTTCACAAAGACAAATTCAGTTATTTAATGACCAAAAAACCTTTCTTGTTAAGTGCTAGACTGAAGCATAAGACTAGAACAGTTTCCACAGAAGCCTTAATTCTATGCTAAATCATGAGAAAAAAAAATAAAGAAGGAGCAGAAGTTCTGACCTGTTCAACAAACAATTTAGTAATTTGCGACCATTTATTGGTAAATGCTGATATACCCATCAACATTTCACAGGTATGGCTGAGCAGCCTCAGAGTGTGATCAAAAGGATGTGGCCAGTTCAAATTATTAATGAGTATGCACATACAAAACTAATATTTTAAATAGGAAAAAAAAACCTGAAATGTATGTATTGAGTTTAGGAAAGCCTGGAAAAAAATGGGGAGATGAAATCAAATCACATACTGTACTCTGTGTGCATATGTACACACAGCTTAACCATAAATGTAATATTATATCATATAGTATTCCAAAATCAAAATGTCTTTTTTAGACCTGCTCAGAATTAAAGCTTTCTCTCTGATCCAATGTAAGAACCGGTGTTCACATCATTCACACCCAAACCCTCTGTCCAGTGCACATTAAAGATCTGGTGAAATCCCAGTTTCCCCAAAGCACAACACCCATGTGGCTACCTTGAGCCAATTCTAGCTTCTCATCCTAACCTATTTCACAGGGTTGTTCTGATAATAAAAATGGAGTGGGAATAGGAAAAATAATGCATAATACTTTTAGCTCCAGGTGATACATGGAATATAATTAGTTAATAAAGATATAGCTGGACGAAACATGATTATCATGAAGAAATACAGCCATTTCAATGTTTTTTAGACTGTCTCTGGCTACAGTTCTGCAATTGATCTAAGATTAAGTGGTTAAACAGACTGCCCCTTTGCACCGGCTTCTGGGCAGCTTCAGAGTTCCCATTCTTTCCAAATGTTTCGGAGAAGTACGGATCAGGGATGGGATGCCAAGATCTGGTATGTGATGCTTCCTGACTGGGCATGGAGGAATGCAATAACATCCAGTTTTAAAAAGTTTTTAAAATGTTCAGCCCATGCTGAGGCTGGAAGGAAAGGAATTGCAATAACCTCCACCACTCACACACAAAACCCAGAACTGAAGGTAAGAGCAAAAGAATTAAATCGGGAAAGCTTTTTTTTGTGTGTGTGTGGTTTTTTTTTTGTTTTTTGTTTTGTTTTTGCAGCATTGATCCTGTTTTGAAGAAATTAGAGAGGATATCTGTATGTTTGTAAGAAAGAGACTGAGACAATAAATGCCACACAGTTCCAGAGGTGCTGTAATTCAAAGGGAATATCTGCAGGGAAACTGGCAGGGCTCTCCACTTCCTCTGCTTTTTATTCCTTTTGCTTCCTCAAGAAGCAGTTTGAAGTCACACAGCACAGGAGACTGGAGTAGTTTCCTTTGCTTGAGTCTACTAGGAAGGGCAAGACCCTGTCCATTCTTCTTTTTTTGACCCTGCTGAGTCAATGACTGAAAACTACTGTAGAATGTGGAACAAGAGAGGAGTACGTGGTACTGTCCAGTGCAGGTGGAGGATATGTGCCAAGGTTCATAAATTATTTAATACAATCAGGTGGATTTATTTTCTTTACCATCTTTTCATGCTGCAATATTTTGTTTGCTCACTTTTTGTAGAGTTGTCAACTATCCCTGCTATCTCATGTTATAACACAGAGGGCAGCTTATTCTATTCCTAGCCCTATGTCCATTTCTATGGGGAAACCTAGAAAATATTTCAATACTTGCCTTAATTCAGACTTCTTGCTCCTTGCCCATTCCCCTTCCTTGTGGTAAAGTGCAAGTGTGTTGTAAAATGCTGAACATTAAGGAAACAAAAATAAAGACCACAGAAAATATAAAAGAACTCATCCAAGATGATGAGAAATTTGAAATAGTCAAAGAATTCCCATCCCTTGGATCAAATATTGATTAGAATGGAGACATCAACCAGGAAATCAAAAGGAGACTAGGATTTGGAAGGGCAGCTATGAAAGAACTGTACAAGACATAACTCTGAATACTAAAGTGTTCAGGACACTTGGAAAAAAATCAACTCAGATTAAGTTTGAACTCTCTCTGAAAGACAAGATTACTTAATTGAGGCTGTCATACTTGGCCCCATCATAAGAAGAAATGAATAATTAGAAAAGACAGTGATGCTAGGGAAGGTGGAAAGCAGTAAAAAGAAGAAGACCACATGCCAGATGGTTAGATTCAGGGAGGCCATAGGCTTGAGCCTGCAGGACCTGAGCAGAAAAGTTCAAGATTGGAGGGGGGGGGGCTTCTAGGAGATGTCTCATCCACAGGGTTGCCATGAGCTAAAGTTGACTCAGGGGTAGCTAACAACAACAAATGAGTTTCTCGTGGGCTATAAATTTTGATTGGGTTCTATGTATGGCTGAAGAATCTTAAAGTTTTCCTTCCACGCAAATTCCTCCTTCCCATCCTTTCTTCCCTCTCTTCCTTCCTGGGATGTTCAATTAGTGTCCACCTTATTCAGTGCCAGGAAAGACCTTTTTAAACAGGATTTTACAAATTTTGAGCAGTTGGACATAGCATTTTAATTCCACTGTGTTTTTATCTACTAGATTTTCTTGCTGTTTTATCTTGCAGCTTCCTGACAGTTTTATGTTGCAGGTATTGCTACTGTTGTTAGCCATCGTCTTATCACTGTATTGATGCAGGTGCAATAGATGCACTGTATTTGTGTCAGTATAAATATACAATATATACCCAATAATAACTAGAAAGCCCCAAACTATGTGTTACACATGTCTGTCTTTCTCCTCCTTTTGTTTTTTGTTTTAATCAAAAGCAGCCTCAGGAGGCTGTAAGTTTAATAAGCAAAAGAATGGTGCAGGAAAGGGGATGCTGAATCCTTTTCGCTCTGGCATATTTCTGCTCAGAGTCTCTGGTGTAAACATGCATGCACACTGTCACTACTTTTGTTTCTGGAGGGCGGGAAGCTTTGAGAATTCAGTCCCAGTATATTTATCTTTAACCAAACAGCAATTTCGTCTCCGTAATATTAGCTAGCCTTAGCAACCATCTTAATATTGTATTTAAAACATTTTTTTGCCTCAGTCAAAAAGCTAATGCAAAATCTAGTGATACACAAAGAAGTAAAAATGATTTCAAAGAAGAAAAATTCAGGGAATGTGTGCAATCTGATGGATCCAGATGTTTTTTCAATTGCTGTTGGAGATTTTTTTCCCCTTGGTAGACAATTCTGTCAAAGCCTTGGGTGACCTCTGACTGCTGCAATGAGGAAACAGTTTGGGCAGATGACACAATTGTTCATGAGCATCCTCTTCTTCTGAGTAGAACCAAATGGATTTGTTGGGTCTCTAGGGAGCTGAAAATGATTTAATGGGTTGAACAGCCACTAGAGTGACATAGATAGAAAATTCAAAGAAAATCCAGCCAGCCCAAGCACAAGCTAGAGCACATTTAAAATCCTAACCCATAGTAATAAAGAGTGTGGAGAATTTCTCTCTCCTACAATTGCATGGGCAGCATCACCAAGAGAAGTGCTCTTGGATATTCCCAGACTGTATTGTGGACCATAGGAAGAAATATGGACCACTTAGAAGCCCATTGTGACCAATTTATTAAAAAATTTCAATTAAAATTTCTCATACCAGCTTTGGGAGCTGGGTATGTTTAACCAATGGATGAGAAGGTGAAGAAATGTTATGATAGCCTTGTTTAAATATATGAAGGGATGTCATTGATGATGCAGCAAGTTTGTTTTCTGTTGTTCCAGAGACTAGGACAAAGAGCAATGGATTCATTAATACAGAAAAAGAGATTTCACCTAAACAGTAGGAAGAACTTCCTGACTGTAAGAGATATTCAATAGTGAAATATGCTGCCTCAGAGTGTGGTGGATCCTGCTTCTTTGGAGATTTTTAAACCAAGGTAGATGGTCATCTATCAGGAGTGTCTTGATTGTGTATGGCAGGAGGTTGGATTGGATGGCCCTTGTAGTCTCTTCCAACTCTATGAGTCTGTTATAGTCTTCTACAAGTCCTTATTCATATCAAATTGGATGCTGTAATTGATACAAATTGAGTGCAGGCAACTTTAGTCTTTGTATGTCCCTTTATAATGGATATTTTCAGTTATGGATGATTTGAGCATATGGACAGGATCCTTGGTGTGTGCTCTTACCCTTTTACTAGTTTATGAAATTGACTGGAGGTGATTCATGAGGATAGGCTTTATAAAAGTGTGTACATCTAATCTAGCAGTGGTGAAAATTTTTTAAAAACCCACTTGCTGAACTACAGTGTCTTGGATAAAGTTCAGCTGGTCTCCACTGTACCATTCATGGGAAAGTTAATGGATCTTGTGATAGTGTCTCAGCTACAGAGGTTTCTGGATGAGACAGATTATATACATACATATTCTGAGTTTGGGTCTAATTGTAAGATAGTCATTGGTTTAATCACTTTGGTTGACAGACTACTACCAATTAATTGGTGGGCAATTTCAGAAGACAGTGTTGGATGTATCCCTGTCTGAAGCTGTTACTGTCATTTACTTTCCCTCATTTTCTGCATTGCAATCACATGACTAACTTACATCTCAGATTCTAGACTCTCCCTGCTGTAGAATCAACCTAGTCTTAGAATTGTGCTTTGTTCTTGTATAATTGTAATTCTTTCTATATATATATAATGCTTATGAACTGTGAGCAGAAAAGGGAAGGAGGAGATGAGGTACCATTTATATATTCTTTATCCAGTCTTACCAACACCACCACTTTCTGCATTTTGATTTATGCTCATGTATCAGAGTGGGTTTTTTTGTTTTTGTTTTGTTTACCTAGATACTGTTTTCAGAGAACTATGGCTGTGAAACTTTGACTGTATATGCAGGTATCTGTTCACATCCTATGATTTTCCAGGCACATGCATCCATAGGAATGACCTGGTTGATGTCATAATTTTAGCCAATCACTGGATGTTTGGATTATTAAAGCATATTAATTCTGATGTTGTTACTCAAAGCATTGTTATTCTTGTCGTCATCATCATCATCATCATCATCATCCTTCCTGCATTACTGATATCTGTTGAAAGATGGAGAAGTCTGGGAAAATATTGTATAGATTCCATTGTCACAATCCAAGACTAAAGCCCATTGATTTCATTGATTTAGCAGTTCTCACAGCTTGCATGATATTGGTTCATAAGCTTCTGCATGACAATCTACTTTTTTAAAAAAAGGCTTCTCAATTTTGAAAAAAAGCTTTACCTGTGAAGAAATTCTTGTCCATCTCTCTTTCTGTCTTCTATTAATCTATGCAGTTATGTAGAGTTCAGAATAGCACAAACCAGCTTTAAAGAGTATTCCAACTACAAAACAGGATTCACTGTTACCTTGTTTTGGCTGCTCGTTTATATAGCATTTTGAAATCCTATTTCACACATTCACATATTTACTTTGTTTCCATAGCATCTGTGCAAAGTTGATGTTTTCTTCATTGTACAGATGAACAGCTGAGTAACAGAATTTTTCTCGAAACTGCCCAGTGAATACCAGACTGGACAGAATTCTTTTTTGTGTTTCATAGTATAATAAATTATGCACTACACTATGCAGCACACAGAAGAACTATATAAAAGGGATATCAAGATGAAGGATATATGGATCAAAAAGTTATATGAATATGAACCCCAAATTCTAAAAGCCGAGGTGGAAGATGCAGTCAGAGAAATGGGAAAAAATAATTCCCCAGGAACAGATGATATTCCAATCAAATTGCTTCAGTCCACACTAACAGAATCAACACTAGTGCTAACATATGTCAACAGATATGGAAAACAAAAAAATGTCCAACATATTGGAAATTATCAATATACATCCCCATCCACAAAAAACAAGATACAAAAGACTGCAGCAACTATATGACCATAGCTCTAATCTCTCAAGCAAGAAAAATCATGCTTAAAATTCTGCAACTTAGACTCCAACCTGAGAGAGAAATCCCAGATGTGCAAGCAGGATTCAGGAAAGGAAGAGGCACTAGAGACCACATTGCAAACATACGGTGACTGATGGAGCACACTAAAGAATTCCAAAATAAGATCAGCATGTGCTTTATAGACTATAGCAAGGCCTTTGCATAGATCACAAAAGAGCACAAAAGTTAGAATAATAGAAGCCATTGTATTCCCTTTTACCATGTGTGGATGTGAGAGATAGTTAAGAAAACGGATAGGAAGAAAATAAATTCATTTAACATGTGGTGCTGGAGAAGAGTGCTGAGGTTACCATGGACTCTATAACAGCTTAAACTAGAAATCGCTCTGGAAGCCAAGATGACAAGACAGAGGCTGTCATACTTTGGCCACATCATAAGGAGGCATGACTCACTGGGAAAAAACAATAATGCTAGGAAAGGTGGAGGGAAGCAGAAAGAGAGGAAGGCCACATGCTAGATGGATGGACTCTATTAAAGAGGCAAAGGGTATCAATTTACAGGACCTGAGCAGAGCAGTGGAGTATGGGGTGTCTTGGAGATGTCTAATCTACAGGGTCGCCATGGGTCAAGATTGACTTGATGTGAATAACAATAACGACAAAACTGTAGCTACTGGAATACACACACATGCAGAGAAATAGAGAGAGAGAATCTTCCTTTCTTAAACCAGAATCTTGTAATTGAAGATCAAAAAAATAAGATAGGTATTTAAATGTTAATATTTAGAAAATGCTGTGGTTAATCCAAAAGAGTTTTCCTCCTTCCATCAATGTTATCCGTTACTTTCACCACCATCTCTAGGAGTAGAGGGGATGCATAGTTTCATTCAATACATATTCCTGTGCCTGGAGCTTGGAGCTGAAAATTAGCTTGAATTGAAGAACGACTAAGGCAGTGGTGCCATAAGGGTAGGACTTTTGGGAAGTCATTCAGGGCCACCTAGGCAGAAGAAACAGGAGGACATGCAAAGTGAGCAGGTTCACCTTACCATATTTTGAAGGCAGTGGAGTAATACACAGTACCATTCAAAGAATGTAAGAACTATTAATTCTAGAGCCTAAAATAATCTAACTGCATCAGGCAGAGGGTGTGGAGTGTTATAGGAACAGGCTGTACCACCCATTACTGGTTCTCCACAATTGGGAGTTTTTGCTTTAACTATTGTCCCCTACTCCTAAGCAAGACAACCATGAGCGTACTTTGGGGCCTCCTTTACACTTGAACACCTGGAATGACAAAGGGTTTTTTGAACAGGGCCAAACTACTTTGTTCTTTGAATGTACTCTGGATAAAAGGTACTGTAGTTGTGGGCAATTAGCACTCCAGTATTTCACAGAAGAAAACAAGTACATGTGTGGCCAAACTGCATCAGAGTAAAAAGTAAAGAACAGACAAATTAGGAAAGGCTGCAGCAGTTTGCATTTATCTAAATATACAGGGAAGGTTAAGATTCTGCCCCATCCTCTCCTTTCTTTCTTGCTGAGCTAGCTTAATGTAAACTGCTTTTGCATTCCTGAATTCTGTTTGCAGCATCAGAAATAAGCTGAAGGCAAAGAGTGAAAGTGGGAAGAGGAAAGAGAAAGTGTGTCGTCTTAAAAACAGATGGAAAAGTGGGATCACAAAGGATTAATAGGCAATGCCCCTATTAAATGAGAACACATGGAGGTTATGGACTAGCTCTAGCTGTGGATGTGTCTCTCAATTTATGGCAAATGAAACATCCAATAAATGTAGTGAATGTGGGGGAAATTATGTTTGTGAATCACTTAACTAGGCCTGAATCCAGTTGTTAGTCTCAGCTAAATACCTTGAATCAAAGGAGTTTATATAAATGTTAGCTTATCAAGGTCCCACTGATTTCATGGGTCTGCTCTTGCTGGCACTAACAACTAGCTCCTAGAATCTCCCAGGCACAGGGAATCGTGGAAGCTGTAATCTTAAAATAGTTACTTTTCCAGGCTTTGTTTCAGTAGTGGTTGAATGCATATTGTAATGACAATGGTATGGTATATCCAGATCAGCAACCACATCAGCAACATGCTGATGTCACTTGTTAGATTGGGTTATCAGTAGTAAATGGATACCTATGCTTCATAACAATGTCATCATTAAAATAAGAAACCCATGTATTATTTAAATAGCTTTTTTGAGAGCCTGTGACTTGAAGCATAGCATGTGAAGAAAATGTTTCCGTCATATGGTTGAAGTAATTTATATAGAATATGCTGTGTTTGTAAATTCCAAGCAACAATAAATATTGATACACTGTGCCTAGCTTCAAACATGCCTTAGTTTTCCCTAAATTGTGGAAAAGAAGGACAATAACATGTGCTTATTAAAGCATGCTTAATCCCATTTTGGGGAGAAAATACAGTTGTTATACAAGGATTTTCTTTCCCTTCTTTTGAAATGATTTGCATTCTTTTTTGTAAGAGAATAGGAAAAGCACAGTATCATAGCTTGGATTATTATTAATGCTATCATAATGTCATATTAAGGGATTACATTTACCTTTTACCTTTTAACATTAATTTAAAAATACTATCATAGCCTAAAAATATGCATTGTCATAAATAATGACTACAGATGATTTACATAATTTTAGAATATCTGACAGAAACATGGAAATAGTTCAAAGTTTTCCATATCCTGGCTCAATCATTAATCAGAACTGAGAATGTAGTCAAGTAATCAGAAGAACACTAGGACATGGAAGGGCGGCTGTGCAGGAACTAGACAAGATCCTGAAGTGCCAAGACATATAATTGAATACTAAAGTTAGGATTGTCCATGCTACCATCTTTCCCATTTCTTTGTATGGCTATGAAATCTGGACAGTGAAAAAAGCAGATAGAAAGAAAATAAACTCATTTCAGATGTGGTGCTGGAGAGGAGTTCTGAGGATACCATGGAGTGCTAAAAAGTCAAATAAATGAGTCTTGGTGCAAATCAACCCTGGACTTTCCCTAGAAGCCGAAATGACTACACTAAGGCTGTCATAGTTTGGCCTTATCATGAGAAGACTTGACTCACTTGAAGAGGAAAGTAGAAGGTTTTAGGAAAAGAGTAAGGCTAAATTATATTATATTATAGATGGACAGACTCCATCAAGGAAGCCACAGCCCTGATTCTGAAAGACCCGAGGAGAACTGTTAATTGTAGGGTGACTTGGAGGCCTCTCATTCATAGGTTTGCCAGAGGTTCAGGTCAACATAAATTAACAACCTCAAAGTAACAATAGTACTAGTAGTAGCAATAGTACTAGTAGTAGTGTTGATAGCTGTATTCTACATTGGCTACTTAGGCCCCCAAACAGAAGAGCTTGGTGCCACTTCTGGCCACATTTGGGGCATGCATTGTCTAAATGTTATGACCCCAGTGTGGCCCAAAGCAATGTCATTTTGCCAGTGTGTTTCAGGCCTTTGTTATGTATGCATAATAAAATAACATCTTCTGGCTTGTTGGCATAGCTTGTATGTCATTGTTGTTAGTTGTCATTGAGGGGGGTGGAGATTGTTCCCTTATTCCTGCCTTGCATCTGTGCAACAGCACCCAGAAGATTATCAGGGGCAGTTCTGTCCTCTCCACCTACTGACCAGCTACAAGGCTGCACAGGGGAGCATTCTCTGCCTCCAGCACAAAGATACTTCATTTCTTAATATTAGTTGCTGAGTCCTCCAATAATCTTTGGTTCTGTTCTGTTTTGTACTCTTGCATACCAATCACCTATTATTATCATGGCCAGGGAATACATTGGGTGAAGGAGTTCTGTTCAGCTGTCATTCAGAGTGCAATGAGGGATGATGTTTCCACCGTCCTCTCACTAGCAGGTGAGACTGCTATAAGGAATTGACAGGAGTTCTGCTTTTGATTGTCTCAGCCTCAGACATTGGTAGGAGGGGATTTAAACATTTTCTTCCTCCCCAGTGAGCACTCCAATAGATAACTGAAGATATGTCTTTCATGTGATGCAGTTAGTGGCTGTAAATGTGGGTTGGGAGGAGCATTTATATAGTCTTACTGAATACAAAGCCATTACAATTCCATAACTATAGGTTATGAATCCATAACTGCAGTACACAGTGCCAGCCATTATTATTTCCACTACTACTACTACTACACCCATGAAATTTTAAAATATATTTGCTATATAAAAAACGCTTTCGCTAGACTGTGTGGCAAGTTTTTGTGATGAGATAGATGTGCTGTTGTTGTTGTTGTTGTTGTTGCTGCTGCTGTTGTGTGCATTCAGGTTGTCTTTGACTTATGGCAACCCTAAGGTTAACGTATGGTGACATTTTCTGAGGTGGAAATTGTGTGACTTATCCAAGGTCATGAAGTGGATTTCTATGGCCAAGTGAGGAATCAAACCCTACTCTCCAGAGCCATAGTCCAACGTTCAAACCAGTACACCACACTGGCTCTCACATTATGATAGATATGTACAACTAACCTGGATAAATGCCTTGCCAGTGCCCAGGAATCTTTTTACTGTTTTACACTACTTTCTTAAACATTGGATTTGTGGCATTATTGCTGATTAAAATGCTTCATCTGTAATAATAAAGGTCTGTGTGTGTAGTATGTGTGCATGTCTATGTATTCTATATCATAACATCAGAAATCCATGCAGAGGCATTCTGTGATTATTACTGTTGTTGATGATTTAGAGTAAATAGAAAGAATTATATCACAGCCATGCCCTGTGGCAGTTGGATAATAAAGTCCTTGGCAGAACAAACCTGCCCTGTTCACTGCGCTGAGTGACACTAAACAAATAATCAGTGAGATCAACAGTGCACACAGTCTTGGCCAAAGGACTTGAGGATGACAAACTGAAACAACAAGAGCAGGTAGTTAGAATACACAGATTTTTTTTTAAAAAAAGGAAAGAGTTCTTTCCAGTAAAAGAGAGAATTGTTTTCAGCTGAAACAACAAAAACAGAAGTAAAGGTGATAGCCTGATGTATGCTAACATTTACTTTTTTGTTATATCCTAAGAAATCACATGACCACAGTTCTTTACCAACATCTGGAGTGGCCACCTCATGCCCACCTCTTCCCTACTCACAATTAGACTAGACATATTAAACCTAGTCACTCTAATAAGTCAATAGTTAAGTAAGTCACCTTAATTGAATGGCTCTACGGTAGTTGACATTAGCAGATTGCATTTAAACTCAATAGCCTTTCATCCGTCTATTTTATTTATCTATATTATTCTCTGTCTGTTATGTACTCATCACCAACACTCTTCTTAGGGTGATTTCCCTAAGGATTTCCCCAGTGGGATTTAGATCTCTGCAAGGATTTGAACCCACATTTCCCTGGTCCAGATCCAAGAGTCTGCATATTGCAGTCTTTTAAATGCAATATAAACCAAGACCTGGTTTATGCATGCCATGTATTGCAAGCAAGCAGCTTAAAATACTCCACATAGATGTTTGCATTGCATGCAGATTGTTTGTCTGCAGAAATTCATCCTCAAGAACAAGCACTTGTCTCTATGTCAAATAAGTTTGTGTTGCCATGGATTACTTTAACATTATAAATCTGTTAATTTTGTTTTAATATCATAATATTGATTGGAATTCTGTATCACCTGCTTAGTTACGTAGCTAATTAGTGCCTGCCAGTCTGATCTCTCCAATCATCACTTACCAGACAGCAACCATTGTGAGCAACAGGGGTTTATTCTTCTGCAGATTGGGAAGCAGCTGTCTGAGGTTTCCACCAGCTCCCTTGAGCTATTTTAAATGTAATAGCCAAAAGTGTGTTCCCTGTCACAATTCCCCCTTGCACCAGAAATGACTTACACAAGAAAGGATGGGAATGTCTGTCGGCTGCTTCCCAGTCAGCAACGGAACAGACCCCTATAACTCAAAGTGGCTGCTGCCCACTAAGTGAAGATGAGCAGACATTTATGATCCCTATGTATTCTCTAAACTAGTGAATACGTAGGAATCCTGAGTACAAATCAATCATTAATGTTTAATTCAAAGATATGCATGTATAACTGCCTTAGTGAATTCTGGCCATTTTTTAAAAAATCTGTAACTGCTTTTTATATTGTAAGTCCCTTGAGTTCCAGTATTAGGAGAAATGTGGAATGGTGGTGGTGGTGGTGATGATGATGATGATGATGATATAATTTGTTAACTGTGTCTTTTGAATAGAATAAGCTGCTGAAATGTGTGTGTTTAGCTAAATTTATTTTTGCAACAACAACAAAAATGTGGTAAACTATTTCCAGTAAATTTTATGCCATTATATAATGTACAAGAAATTGTGTTGAAAATGTTGCAGATGGTATTTTATTCTTCTAGTCATGTTAAAAGGATAGTTCCATCAAAGCATTGGAAACACGTTTTCTCCCAGACGAGCAAAAGTGAATTGCCCCATTGTGCCAATGCATGAAAAGGATGTGGTAACACTCATTAACAGAATGCCTAAAAGATTTAACATCCTTGCACATTAAGTGGGAGACCTGTAACACCTTAAAGCATAACAAATACATTGTGGCATGAACGTTCTTGCAGAAACGGGATATCACAGCTACCATTCTAGAATAAACAAAATATTTATTTAAAGCATTTATGTGTAACCTCTCAGCCTACCCAGGCCTTTTATGTCTACATAATATTTCCATTCCAAATTGCTTACCTTTTTGGAAGATATTACTTCTTGCACCTGTTCTGACAAGTTTAGATAAATATTGGCTGAAATTCAGTAAATTTTGAAGTGTTTTTATATTTTGATTGCATTTTCTTCTTTTAATGAAGGATGATTTAATATTGTACTAGTTTAATTTTATTTTACTCTTCACTTTTGTATGGTTTTAATTGTACTTTTAATTTGTAAGCTGCTTTGTGTCCCAATTGGGGAGGAAAGTGGGCTATAAATAAGAGGAGGAAGAGAAGGACGAGGAGGAGGTATGTTGGCATAGCTTGTATGTCATTGTTGTTAGTTGTCATTGAGGGGGGTGGAGATTGTTCCCATATTCCTGCCTTGCAGCTGTGCAACAGCACCCAGAAGATTCTCAGGAGCAGTTCTGTCCTCTCCACCTACTGACCAGCTACAAGGCTGCACAGGGAAGCATTCTCTGCCTCCAGCACAAAGATACTTCATTTCTTAATATTAGTTGCTGAGTCCTCCAATAATCTTTGGTTCTGTTCTGTTTTGTACTCTTGCATACCAATCATCTATTATTATCAGCTTATATTGTTTGGGAATGTGATCACTTTCTCCCTGAACTCCAGTGCAGAACTGCTCAGTTTCTCTTTTTGCCTCTGTAGGTGGGGCATACTTTAAAAAAGAAAGAACAAAAACTAAGAATCCAGGCTATCTAATGGCCCTAGAAGTTACCAGGTAGAATGTCTAGAACCTGGATTTAATCTGCCAGTCCAGACATATGGGGGCCCTAAAACATGAGCTTTGCTTAATGCCCCTCAGCCCTTAAAATCTCCACTATACTCAGCATTCTGGAGTGAAGAAAACACAGTGAATAAGGAAAATTATAACTCCTATCCATGAAGAAGTGAAAAGGAAAGGGAGAGGGAAAAGGAATCTACATCTCCTTTAAGACAAATTTCTATTTTAGCATGAGCGTTTATAGATGTCAACCCACTCCTCAACCATTACCTTTGAGGAGATTGGTATCTATGAAATGTTCATACTAAAATATAAACAAGAGAGCCTTAAAGGGACTTCTAGATTCTTTTTAAAAATATGCTTATTTCAAAATCCTCTTAATGGCTGTTTTATGACAGTCACGTCATTACCTGGGCTCATATCATATAATAATTCCCTGTGAAAATAATTAGCTGTTTTTAGGTATGTTTTCAATATGGGGACCAAGATAATCCCCCTCACGGTATGAGCAGTGATTGTGATATTTTAGAGTGTAAAATAAACTGTCATAAGAACTTTAAAGCTCTGCAAGATGAGATGAAAGACCTAGTCCTGCATGCCTTTTCTCTCCACTGGCCAGCCTGATGGTGCTTTGGACATCCTTAAGCAAGAGATGAGCACACTGGGCCTTTCCCACTATTGTTCCTTAGCAACTGGAATTCAGAGACATACTGTCTCTGATCTTGGAGGCAGTGTATAGATAGACTTGCAGACATTGACAGTTTTATCCTACATGAATACATCTGATTGACTTTTAAAGACAGCTAAGTTGGTGGCTACCACCACATCAAAGCAAATTCCATAGTTTAACTACGGTATGCACTGCATGAAAAAGTAGTTCTTTTATCTGTCTTGAATTTCCCACCATTCAGCATCTTTGCATAAGTGCAGATTTTCTTTAGTATTAAGACAGTGGGTGAAAATGTCTCACTATCTACTTCTACCACACATAATTGTATATACCTGGAACCCTTCTTTTCCTCCTACACTAAACAGACCTAAAACTGTAGTCCAGTATGGATTATTTAGGAATAAATTCTATTGAACTAAATGGACCTACTTTTGAGTAGACACCTATAAGATTGCTCTGTAAAGGTCATAACCTTTCCTTTTATGTGAGTTTTTTCTGGCCTCTTGATTCATTTACTTTTTTCTGTACCTCTTCCAGATCTACTTTACTGTAGCAATATATGTATGTATGTATGTATGTATGTATATGTGTGTGTGTGGTGATGGTGGTGGTGGTGGTGGTGGTGTGTGTGTATGTATGTATGTTGTTTCTGTAAATTAAAAAACACTATATAGCATGTACAAAATATACTTTCAATCTGGAGTCAAAATGGTTAACCTGTTAAGAAACCCCCTCCATGAAAACCCTACCTTGACACATTTCTAAATGTGTGGAGAGTGTGCCAGGTGGAATGCATCCAAAATCTAGAGCAGCCTTTCGTGTATGTTTAGAAGGCGGTGATTCTTTCAGGAACAATAGACTAATATGACAAATTACTTTATTCTTTAACAAAAGGGCTTAATTTGCTTCATACTGTGATAGTCTGAAAAGCAGGAATAAATCGGAAGTGTGGGAGAGAGACCCTGACATCTTGAGCACCAAATGTGTTTGTTTAATAAAGCCTCTGTACAGTAACACATAATTTCTCTGCCACCAGAGAGGGTGTTCTCCCCCTTGCTTACAAATTATTTGTCTTCGTCAAGTGTAGCCTCAGAAATTAGAGGCTTTGGCCCATCATGTAATTAGTGTTTTAAATATAAAGCCAGTGTTTTTACGGTGTGGGAAGTGAGAGAAATACAAGCCATGTTTTTCTAATTATGAGGCTGCTGTAAAAAGGCTCTATAAAGCAGATGCACTTTGAAAATTAGAACATAGGTTCAGGCTTCATAGTGTTATGCAGTGCAATTCTAAACCAGTTGACTTTGAAGTGAGCATTATAGTCACTGTATTCAATGGAATATTTTTCTTCCTAGTAGTAAGTATCTAGAGAGCCAGCATGACCTTGTGGTTTGAGTGTTGGACTAGGACTCTGGGGACCAAGGTATGATTCTCTGTTCAACCATGAAACCCCCATCTGGGATATCACCCAGAGCAGTCGACACCACCGCACCACCGTTTTTCTCAGCACAACTGCTGAGGACAAAATGAGGAAATAGGAGAAGCAGAGAGAAACTGAGATGTTTTAAAAGCAGCTGAAAACATGGGAATTAATTGGGACTTTCCCAGTTGACAGTTGGAAGTTAATCTTCAGCATGGTGCAATGGTTTAAATGTTGGACTGTGACTCTGGAGGCCAGAGTTCAATTCCCCGATTGACCATGAACTGTCTGGGTGACTATGGGCAAGTCACATGCTCTCAGCCTCAGGGGAAGGCAATGGCAAACCTCCTCTGAACAATTACTGCCAAGGAAATTCCATGAAAGTTTCGCCTTAGGATCTCCATAAGTCAGAAACGACTTGAAGGCACACAACAACTACAACAACATAGCAAGTTATCACAGTTTAGCTAGAATTATCACAGACTGTGCTAATAATCTATGACAAAGCATGGGTCTACTGTGAACTAGGCACTCTGATTGCATAGAAGCCCATTTTGCATTATCCTCTGATTTTTTTGAGAAAGAACAATCAAGCACTCATGTGGAGAGGTTGTTTCACATTGGAAGCTATCATAAGTAACTGATAGAAGAATTTATGTCCAGATAATGTATTTGGAATTTCAGGGGACAAGGTATGTTTCTGTGGCCATTGGCTCCTCATATTTGCAGGGATGTGCAATAAGATACCTGAGTTCTGTTATTTCAGATCTTGAAACACTTGTGTCTTCATACATGTCTTCAAGTTGTCTGTTGCCTTATAGACAGGTTGTTGTTGTTGTGTGCCTTCAGGGATAATTCCGATGACCCTCTAAGTTTGTGTGCCCTCTTCTTTCCTCATTCATTGCTTCATTTCCAGGCTTTGAGGTAAAGCAATCTGCATTTATTTATTTATTTACAGTATTTCTAACCCACTCTTCTCAACCCCCGAGGGGGGACTCAGAGCGGCTTACAAGGCAATCATTAGATGCCGGCAGTATACAATTTAAAACATAAATACAGCAAAGTTAAAACAAGCACAATCAACAATAAATAACAATCAAACAGTTTAAGATCTCAATATATGATCCTTCCATATCCCAAAGCGGTAATCCGTGTTCTTATGACCACAACGTTAGCCAGTCCCAGTGAAGTGCTGCATTACATTAATGTGCAAAAGCCTGGTCCCACAACCATTTTGTCAGACGCAAAAGAGTTTGTACTTTTTCAGCAACTACATTGAAAAAAATGTTTATAAAGCTGGTTTTTAGGCCAAGCACAAACCACAAATGGTCAGTGTAGACAAATGAATATATTACATTTGCCTCCGGCCAGGAAAAGAAGCAGGAGAAACTGGTGTGCAAGATCCTGGCACATTTTCCCAACTTGAGCATGTAACACCAAATCATAGGCACTTTTGAACATGTGGCTTAGTTAAACTTTTTTTGAATAACATTTTCACATCATTTGTTGATCATGGGCCTTGAAAAAAATGATTTTGTTAATTTCTGTTTTCAGAAGAATTAAAATATAATTTAATTTTTGGATTATTTATAGGTGCTAAAGGAACCTGACACCCCTCATTTAGGAAAAAACACAAGCTGTCTCTTATTCAACTATCCAATTAATTGCACAAATATTGGGGTCAAACCAGCCACATAGCTGGTCAGGGAATTCTGGTAGTTTTAGGTCAGAAAAGTAATGTTTTCATACTCGGAGTTAGGCTTCTATCAATATAGTCAGCTTAACTGGCACACACAAAATAGCATTTTTTTTCCTGTAAAAAAGTGATTATTTTATTTACTTTATAAAATGTTCTTCCAAATAATTTACTTTCTTTCTTCAGATTCTATAAAATATGTGAGTTTGGGAAAGTGTTATTACCAATCTGTGGTTGTAAGAAAGGAAGACATCAAAAAAATTTCCCAAGAGGTGTCAGTAATCATTGAAGTTTTTCCATAGAGCCATATAGATTTATGGCAAAGCAAGAATGTAGAGATTGAAGCTAGAATTTATGTATATTTAAATGACACTGAGACCTTTTGAAATCAATGGAACTACGCCTGAGTATACATAGCAGATTACATAATAAATTACATAACAATTTTGGCAGAATTAACAAAAGACAATAATTTTTTTAAATACAAAAATGGTCTACAAATTGTGCAAAGTGCTAATCTGGGCTACTCTAATTTGTATTTGTGGATAAAGAAATTATACTATGATTGATTCTGTCTTTCAGTCCCTAGACAGTTATTTGCAGAATTTTGGTTTCTTATGTTTGGGAATCATTTCAGTGACTATCATAGTTTAATCTCTTGGCAATGAACCAATATTGTACAGCTATTTAATAAGACAAAATAAGATGGAGAAGGATGGAGGATAATATATGACTTTAATGAAGTGTTTATTTATTAATAAAATAACTATAATATTTTTAAAGTAAATATTATTTTGTTTAATACTAAAGGTCTCTCTCTCACACACACACACATACACCCACACACACACACACCAGATTGTCAATTGGCAAAAAGAGCCACTACAAACTTGCTGAACAGACTTTGTTCAATGATGTTGATGCTAAACCTGCAAGGATTTCTCAGGCAGAGGATTCGGGGGGGGGGGGGGGGATAGCATAAATTCAATCATACTCATGGCATAAATATACACTACTCTAATTACTGTGTGAAGAATGGGTGAGGTTAATGAAAAGGCATTGGGTAGGATATGAATACCAAATGTGTTTGTCGCCCTCTGGCAAATGATAAGCTTCTCCTTTATTGGTTTTATGAAACTTGTTAGTTCACAATATTTTTAGATCTTTTAAAGAAGTTTGGTTTCTTTTCTTTCTTTCTTTCTTTCTTTCTTTTTCTTTCTTTCTTTTTTTTTTTACTACAGCAGCAGTAACAACAAACAGTAGCAGCAGCAGTCATTGTGTAAATTCTTCCAACAGTTTAGCACCAATAATTGTTAATTTTCCAACAAAACTAAACATTAAAATTAATTTTCAACACCATGCTATAAAGAGGGAGTTAGAATGAAAATAATGTAATATCTTGTTACATAATTGAATTTAAACATTTTCTGAACAAGGAATATGAATTCTACCAATCTCTTTTGTTGAAGTTGCTTCAAGAAGAACAAGTTGCTGAAGAGCAGATAAAAGGATGTATGTATTACAGGCATACATTTGGGGAAACTGTGCAAAAAATGTGTATTAGACATATACATAAAAGTGTATATGAATTCATATGTGGCCTTTTAAAAATAAAGTTCATAAACTGATGTGGAAGAAAGCCAAATCAAACTTTAAGTAAAAAGAATAAAAATCTGGAATTGAAATTGACAGGCTTTTGAGGTGACAATGTCTAAATCAGTCACAATAATTAAGCCCATTCAGGGTAAGGACAGAAATCTTTACTCTTAATCTATATGGCAAACTTTCTTGTCACCCCAAGGAGGGAATTTTTTATAGCTTGAAACAATTTTAGCAGAAAACCATACCTTTCAGCTTGATCCTAAATAGGATTTGTTTTATATACAAATTTTAACTCAGTAATACTGTGCAATATTTCAGTGTGCTTTCTTCTCTGATCTAGCAAGAGATCTCACTCAAGAAAGAGCTATATGTATAAACAGCCCTGTATGCACAGAAATGATGCGGACTTGTTTGAGACATATCTGGGCTTTCTAGATTGGCAGGAAAGTGTGACATGAAGTTGCCTTTTCCTTAATGCTTAGTAGCTGCACCACAGCCTTTAGATGGAGCTGTGCTGTTCCGCAGTTTTTAAAAAAGAAGCTGGGAAAACCAGCACCTTTTTAAAGGCGCTTCTTCTCTCCTAAAAATGCAAAAAAAGCGTTTTCATGGCACACTTTCCCTTTTTCTCATCTAAAGGCTAGACTTTCATGCAGCCATGAACACACTTCTTTTTGCCAATCTAGCTCAGGCCATTATGACACACATTTTACTACTCATCCAGGTTCCACTGAAATGGGCAGATGCATGCTTTAATACAAATGGGGATGCAAATTGTTTTAGTTGATCACAATTGCAACTGGATTTGGATTTCTGGTAGTGTAGTCTACAATGCACTGACAACAGAAAGAATCAGAAAGGGGTAATTTTGCTAAGAAGAAAAATATATTCTTTCTTGGTCATTAAATTTGCTATCACCACCACCACCACTTTAAGATTATCTTTAATAATACATGAGAATGATGTTTATATCTGCTATGGACTCCCAATGTTACACAGTCATGATCTTATGCACTTACCTAGCATTACTAATTTCAAAAATTGGCACATACATTTTAAATTATACAAAAGTAGGAAGATCTAGAACTACTTTTGTTATGTATTGGAACAAAATTGGCTTGAACCCTTAAATGGGATAGTGACCCAAGCTAGCCATTATTTAAGAACAAATAAAAAAAATCTAGCAAGCTTCAAGAAGATATTTAAATTCTTTCTAAAATAGGATCTAGAAAACATAAAAATTAAGGTCAGCATTTCCATAAGTGAAAGAAAAATATTTTGTGTTGATATTTTTTTCATGTTTCATTATTACATTTTCAGTAAGCACAGCAAACTAGTTTCAAATCAAAACCAAAACTGTTAACAACCAGGCTTTATGGCTTTCATTTCTGGAGGTAAGATCCAACAAATGAGTAACATTGCATTCATGGAATGAGGATTTCATGTACCTTGCCCACTGATGCACCTCCACCCACACCCAAAACTAATCCTGGTGTCTGATGGTCTGTGGGAATGATATGGGTCGTGATTTGGGGCAGAGAAGGAAAATACGTTAGTAAAAACTGCAGATCACTACAGCATGCATGAAATATTTGTTCAACCTAGGCTCCGTAGGACCAGGCCTCATTGTTAGTTGGTTTGGTCTTCCTTGTACAGGGGGAAATTGAAAGAAACAAATAGATCTTCTTTGCTACTTTTTCCTGTGTGTTTTTAAGATAGTGTTTCATGAACACACACACCCTTGACTTCTATTCATCATGGATTCTGTAGAGCTAGCCTCTGATTCCCACACCCTTGCTGCTAATACTAAAAAATAACATTAGTTCTACAATGCCTAGTGATATGGAGGTGCAAAACCATAGACTGAAATTATCTTCTGTAATATTGTTGATTTTATTTATTTGTAATACTTGTAATTTGCACTACTTTATACTGTGAAATCTCCAAGCGGTTCACATTAAAAATATAACTAGCAATAAAGCCTCTTGGAGGCAAAGCCAGCATCAGCTAAATAGAAATAAGCTTGTGTTATCAATCTTGGAAAGATAGCATGAAAAGCATAGATGTGGGCCTTCACATAAACAGCAGGCCAGTACATATACTAACAGGCAAGGATTGTATCATCCATTGCTCTACAAAAACATAATTTGTCTCCTGAAGCAGGAAAAGCAGTATCTTCTTTCTATGAAGGCCACACATATATAGAATCCTCTCAACAGGATGACTCACGGGATGTGAGTCAATGGAAAGAAGCCCAAGACTTACAGTGGCAGACTAGGCAAGATGGCATGTTCATACAAAAACAAGCCCGTTGTCAGGCAAGTTTTTGTATCTGATAAGTGGAAAATTTTATTCTGTTCCAGAGAGATCATGTTATGGGAACAGGAAATGCATAACATAAAGTGTGAGAACCAGTGTGATGTAGTGGTTTGAGCATCGAGCCAAAAATGGAGACCAGAGTTTGAATCCCCACATGGCCATGGAAACCCAGTGGGTGATCCTGGCCAAATCACATTCTGTCAGCCTCAGTAGACGGCAAAGGCAAACTTGTAACAGGCCATGAAAACCCCATGACTTCACCTTAGAGTCCTCATAAGGCAGAAACTACTTAAAGGGACACAAGAACAACAACAACAAACATAAGGCATGAGGGATCATTCCTACTTACATGAGTCTGAACCTGCCCCCCCCCAACAGGGTTTGGGAAAGGAGTGGCCTCCCATTTCCTTTTTACTTCTACTGAATCCATCCCCCCTGAGCCCCCAGACATTCTCAAACTGGATTTTTTCATGTGATTTTTTTCTTCCTTCAACCCCTCCCCATCCACCGCCAACACCCCTTGCAAAAAAAAGGCCCCAAAGTCAAATCAAAATGAAATTATCTAGGTATGTCAGTGGGGAAGTGGCCTCTGGTACATAGTTCCCCAACACTGCTCTATGACATCCCTCTTTGTATCTGTGAGACATTCTCTCATTCTGCTGCATATGCCCATTGCATACACTCATTGCTTCCGGGACTGCACAAATTGAGCTTATAATCTAGCTACCTTGACTTTTTCTTTTGTATAGGAAGCTATTGACAAAAGCATGTTGCTACAGGTGACAGTAATAGAAAACTCATCTTCCCCTTGGGAAGAGTACTGTTCTTGTGTGTTGAGGTTCTAACTGATCTGTTCCTGCCAACAGAGTACAGAAAATTGGCATTGCCATGAATTTTCATTCTGTTTGCTGAGAACAGAACAAACACACTGTATGTTGTCATTGATTTAGATATTGCCAACTTCTGTAGGGTATATGCCAGGCCACAGCATTTAATAAACAACAGTATGTATGTATGTATGTATGCACACACACACACACACACATATCCTCTTTAAAGATCTTTTAAAAACAAATATATGCTTCTGTGGTTATTATGCTATAAAATTAGCATTGCCTTTTATTTTGATGATGAATATTTGTGCCAGTTGTGGTGAACAGTCAAAAATGTACCTTCTTTCTTGCTAGGCCAGGAGTCATTTGTTGATTAGGCAAGCCATACCAAACTAACAAATCCTCCAACAGTTTGAAGAATCTAGCAACAATTTCTCCTTGAGTTATTGAGCTATTTATAGAGCACAAACAATAGGTGCAATGAGGATTCATATCAAGGAAGTGGCTACATTAGAATGTAGCAATAGACAATGCTTTATTGTTTGGGAAATGAAGTGCTGTAAATATAGGGATAGCCCGTTGTTCGTCACAGGGCTGTGTCCTGGGCCCAGTCCTATTCAACATCTTTATTCATAGAATCATAGAATCATAGAATCATAGAGTTGGAAGAGACCACAAGGGCCATCCAGTCCAACCCCCTGCCATGCAGGAACTCCAAGTCAAAGCATCCCTGACAGATGGCCATCCAGCCTCTGCTTAAAGACCCCTAAGGAAGGAGACTCCACTACACTCCGAGGGAGTGTGTTCCACTGTCGAACAGCCCTTACTGTCAGGAAGTTCCTCCTAATGTTGAGGTGGAATCTCTTTTCCTGCAGTTTGCATCCATTGTTCCGCGTTCTAGTCTCTGCAGCAGCAGAAAACAAGCTTGCTCCCTCCTCAATATGACATCCCTTCAAATATTTAAACAGGGCTATCATATCATCTCTTAACCTTCTCTTCTCCAGGCTAAACATCCCCAGCTCCCTAAGGCGTTCTTCATAGGGCAAGGTTTCCAGACCCTTCACCATCTTAGTTGCCCTCCTTTGGACATGCTCCAGTTTCTCCACATCTTTTTTGAATTGTGTTGCCCAGACACAGTATTCCAGGTGGGGCCTGACCAAAGCAGAATAGAGTGGCACTATTACTTCCCTTGATCTAGACGCTATACTTCTATTGATGCAGCCTAAAATAGTATTGGCCTTTTTAGCTGCCGCATCGCACTGTTTTTAGCTGCTGCATCACACTATTAATGACTTGGATGACAGAATTGGGGGCATACTTATCAAATTTGCAGATGACACTAAACTAGGAGGAGTAGCCAATACTCCAGAAGAAAGGGTCAAAATTCAAAATGACCTGAATAGACTAGAAAGCTGGGCCAATGCTAACAAAATGAAATTCAATGCGGAGAAATGTAAGGTACTGCACTTAGGATGCAAAAATGAAATGCACAGATATAGGATGGGGGACATCTGGCTGAATGAAACTATGTGTGAAAGGGATCTAGGAGTCCAAGTAGACCATAAGTTGAACATGAGTCAACAGTGCGATGCGGCAGCTAAAAAGGCCAATACTATTTTAGGCTGCATCAATAGAAGTATAGCGTCTAGATCAAGGGAAGTAATAGTGCCACTCTATTCTGCTTTGGTCAGGCCCCACCTGGAATACTATGTCCAGTTCTGGGCACCACAATTCAAAAAGGATGTGGAGAAACTGGAGCGAGTCCAAAGGAGGGCAACTAAAATGGTGAAGGGTCTAGAAACCATGCCCTATGAGGAACGACTTAGGGAGCTGGGGATGTTTAGCCTGGAGAAGAGAAGGTTAAGAGGTGATATGATAGCCCTGTTCAAACATTTGAAGGGATGTCATATTGAGGAGGGAGCAAGCTTGTTTTCTGCTGCTGCAGAGACTAGAACGCGGAACAATGGATGCAAACTGCAGGAAAAAAGATTCCACCTCAACATTAGGAAGAACTTCCTAACAGTAAGGGCTGTTCAACAGTGGAACACACTCCCTCGGAGTGTGGTGGAGTCTCCTTCCTTGGAGGTTTTTAAGCAGGGGCTGGATGGCCATCTGTCAGGGATGCTTTGATTTGGAGTTCCTGCATGGCAGGGGGTTGGACTGGATGGCCCTTGTGGTCTCTTCCAACTCTATGATTCTATGATTCTATGATTCTCCCTCTCTAATGTAGCCAGAAAGAGGAGACTGGAAGCATTTGCTTCTATTTTTCTGTAGTTATGGCTAGTTGTTATAATGAATTTACCCAATTAATGCTAACTATGGTCTTTTAAAATAATATGTTTGGTTACAAAGCTGGCTTTTTAAAACATGTTTTCATTAAGGTTAACCATGGTTTAGGGACTAGGTATTATGTAAAGCAAAAATTAAATTATCTCTGACAGCTCTTTGCAGGTTTTTCAGAAGAGAACAGAAAGAAGAATATAGAGCTTTCTGCAGCTTCTTCCTATAACTGTAAACCAGAATTTATTGTTCTGTTTGAGTGCAAAAAATGAACATAAAGATAAGTAACTAAATTGAATTGTTAGTCTCAAATAGGACATACCCTTTTAGAAATGAAACTTACATAAATATTTGACTTACCAAGTTGCCATTGTTTCACTGGATCCATCCACTCTAGTTAGTACTAACAACAAGATTCAGGCAAAAGTATTATTTGGGGGGGGGGGGTTGTGTGTGTGTTTGTATGCACACACATATATGAAACAAATGTTGCAGCATTATATTCAAAAATCACTTATGCATCCAAACAGGATTTAAAAGACTTCAGCAGCTTTGACAAGAAAGGCAGCATAATAACAATTTTAAAAGTATTTTATTGTTTCTTTAGCAGCTTGGCTCCTGGGTTCTAGACTTTTCCATACTAATGGCCACAGTGAGAATGTCAACACAATTTTGTTATTTGTTTTTAATGTTTTAATTAATGGTATCTCATTAAAACAGCAACAAATCATTGCCAATATTTCTTCTACTCTTGTGAAAGAATATAGTTAGAATCATGAGGTTTCAGAGTGAAAACATGGCATTTTAAAATGTTTTCTCCTTATTTATGCTGTGGCTACCACATTTGTATAAACAGAAAATTACTCCATTCATGCTTTATTACCTCTTCTTTTGTACCACAGCCTTGACCTCAGTCATCATAAATTGAGAAATAGTGGGGAACTAATGGAGACAGATGGGAATATGGCTTGCCATTTACTCAAATTGGTAAAGTAATTAACCTCAAGGTGCTGGTTTGCAAGAAAAATTGTTGGAATATCTCAGGACGCCGGTAAACAGACTCCTGCTTTAACCACTTCTGACAACTGCATCATAAACTAGACTTATTCTGTTCAATTGACCTGTCAACGTCTTGAGTCCAAATAAAGATTTGTATTACAATGTACTTGCTGAGAAGTGGGAGAACACACTGCTGTTCTTTTCAAATGGATTGCTGTTCTCTCCCTGCTAGATGTGAGCTGCAATGTCATATATTCATTCTTGAGCCATTATATTCCTTAGAAGTTTTCCACCTCTGATTGTGTGACAGCTTTGTGACAGCAGATGGTAGTCATTTGGCTTCAGAGAACAAAATGGAAAAAAAATGGGCCAGACTGACTGGGCTCATTTAGAACACCAGTGGACAGAGGCCAGATCAAGATTTTATTTATCAAGGGAAATCCTGTAATGAAGCAAGTTTCTTCCTGTCCCCAGTCCACCACAAACAAGCACCCTATACACCTCCAGCCCTGTATATTTAAACTGAATCAGGTTTTTCTGCAGACTCTTACCCAATTCAAAGGTTGTCTTGTAAACTGGAACTTTTGACCAGTGCATAGCTTTCCGTTTGACAGCTTCCCTACTTCCTTTAATGGTACCTTTTTGTAGGGATTTCATTTTCAGCCATCATGTTAGTTCTTTGGAGCAAAGAGCTGAATCTTTAGGGGGCTATAAGTGACTTGGCTCATGTGTTTTCTGCTCAGGAAATGGAAGGGTTTTGATCAGCCAAATCTTGAACAGCTCTTTGGTTTGTATGTTTAGATTCAAAATTGAAGCAAGCCTGATAACGGCTACTACAACTTAAAAAAAAGAAGGTAACAAAATGTATCAGGAAGACATATGCCAAGGGAATAATAAAATATAATAATAAAAAAAGAATATTTATATCCTGTCCCCCTACAAAATGCAATTGAGGTAGCTTACAAAGATTTAAAAACATACAATCCAAATCCCTCAATCCCCCTTTAAAATACTATTAAACAATGTAAGACTTAAAACATACTTAAAAATTAATACAATAAACAATAGACCATGACTAAATTGAGGTCAGAGTACAGCAGTTAGATTTTCCTTCTAGTGGCCGGAGAACTATTCAGGAAAGACCTGCTGGAAGAGATCCATCTTTACAGCTTTTTCAAAGCTGTTTAGGGTGGTAATATGATGGATCTTGTCCAGCAAGCCATTCCACAATCTGAGAGTAATAGCTGAGAAGGTCATTTTTGTATGGAGAAAAATCTGATGTTCAAGACAAACAAATTGTGCAAATTTCATCTCTTTATTTTTACCATAAAATACAAAAGATATATTTCAAATCAATACCCCATGATATGATTGTCAGGGACTTCCAAGGAGACCCATATTGTCTAATGTTGATTCTGATCTCCCACTGTCCTACAGACATTTTTTCCTCTCTTAAAGGGCTTTATGTCAATTTTCTAGGAAGCCCTAAATGACTATGAGTAAAACCAATAACAAATAGAAAAGGAAGAATGTGGATCTGAGATTGATGGGGGGTGGGATTTACCCCACAACTGTTTTTAATGAAACTAGCAATGGTGATTTGATATATCTTCATTTTCTGTTCAAGATTATCTCTGTTCTGATGAGCTCAAATTCTGTGCCAAAGGTAATTTGTCAGTGTCAGCTCTTGCACTACATTTCCATGATTGAATTAAACATTAGTTAATGTGTAATTAATAAAGAAAACATCACATAGAATTTTGCAATGATAGGTTATAGTTTACAGTAGTGCATACAGTGCTCTTCTTCCTTACACGTTTTCAAAACCAGTGTATGCATACACTAATTTGTTATTTAATGTGTTATTTAATCAGTGTTTCCTGAACATCTCTTTTATTACTTTGCTGCTGTTATCAAAAAGCAGTAATTCAAGTTTCAATGTACATCTCATTGAAGAAGGCACTGGGGTGTGCATATTGTTGTTCTAGGATTGTTATAGAGCACAAAATATATTTTTGAATCCTGGAGAAGTCATACAATTAGATACCTTGTTTTCTGCATTTTTAAGCATTTTCACTTTATAATAAGACAAGAAGTACAGATGTAAGTGTTGTAATTTAATCATTTTATTGCTATCTTTGTATATTTTGAGGAATTAGGTATTGTACTCTTGGGAAGCCATATTTTATGCCTAGTTGGGAAAATGAATAATGTAACAATATTCAAAATGTAAAGTTTTAGAACTTCACTACTGAGTAAGGCATATAAACTAATGATCTAGTTAAAGTCCCTTGTGCACCATAATAAATATGGGCTAAATTTGTCATTATAGCTTTAGACAGAGGTTTCAGGCAACAGATTTAATTAAATCCTTTTTTAATATTCATACTTCTAAACTGCATAATTCTGTTCTACTGTAAAACTGAATGCTGTATTAAAACAAACAAAAACGGCAGATTACTAAATGGATATTAATGTGGAGTCAATAAGCATTTAATTCAGGAGAGAATATTGTGATGAGAATGTCTCTCCATCTAGTTCAGGAGATCTTTGCTAAGATGCATATTCCTTGTGCACACAGGCTACTCCCTGTTTTAATACTGACTTTTGTCATAGAGGTTAATTAGTTATTTATGGAACTCATAAAGGACACGGGGGGGAGCAGGAATACTTTTTTTGTTAGCATTAACCAGCAGTGATTATTGAAACTTTAATTTGGAGTGTTTATGAACTAAGAGTTGGTTGGGACCATCTATTTTAATTTTCAATCAGTGGTGTTAATACTGTACAGATAGCAGAGGATAATAAGAATGGTTGTTTTACAGTAATGATGCTATTTTTTCCATTGTAAAACAAAAGGCCCTGTTTTACAATATATGATGCCAGACACCTTTTTTTTAATGACTCCTCTTCTCCAAGCCCGCATATAGATATTGTAACATCAGCTGAATATGCGCTACAGAAATAATGCAGTTTGGCATCACTTTAATTGCTATGGCTCAGTGCCATGGAATCCTGGAATTAGTAGTGCTCTGAGATATCTAGCCTTCTGTGTCAGAGAGCTCTGGTGCCACAACAAACTACAAATCCCAGGATTCCATAGCATAGAGCCAGGGCAGTTAAAGCAGTGTCAAACTGCACTATTTCTACATTGCAGATTCATCCATAGAATGCACTTCTGTGAGCAGCGTGTCCTATTGAAATCAATCAGAATGTATAAGACTGGAATGATAGGCTCTTGAAGGTAAAATGCTGATGGCTAGATGACGTCATGACTTATTTTTATGTTTTTGCCAACTTTTGGATGCCTGCATTAGCATTCTTAATATGAAAAACTTTGACTGGGTTTATACACTACAAACCAATGTGTAACAAAACCTTGAACACATAGGGGCTTTCTAGATTGGCAGGAAAGTGTGACATGAAGTTGCTTTTTCCTTAAAGGCTTGCAGCTTTTAGATGGAGCTGCGCTGTTCCGCAGTTTTTAAAAAAGAAGCTGGGAAAACCAGCACCTTTTTAAAGGCACTTCTTCTCCCCTAAAACGCAAAAAAAAAAAGGGGGGGGGGCGTTTTCATGGCACACTTTCACTTTTTCTCATCTAAAGGCTAGACTTTCATGCAGCCATGAACACACTTCTTTTTGCCAATCTAGATCAGGCCATAATCTTCTAGATAAAGTTGATTTTATGTGTATAACCATTATCCCCTCCACTTTGGGGCAGGAGTGAGGGGAACTGCATATGCTACATTTGTTTTCCATTGCTCCTTTTATTCTTGTTTTCTTCAAAAATGGACCCAGAGATCCCATGAGCAAAATTCTGTTCTCAATATCTCCCACTTACTTGATGCAACCACCCAGTGCAATTTGGTAATACCAGATTGTGGTATGTCTCAATGAGGGAATTTTATTTTACAAATTGCCAAATGAACCTGTAATGATGGTGGGTCTGAGAGAAAGTCTCTCCCTGAAGATCTTAGAGTTTTGGCAGGTTCATATGATGAGGTCTTTCAAACAGTTTGGATCTAAGCTATGTAGGCCTTTATAGGTCAGGACCAGCACTTTGAATTGTGCCTGGAAATGAAGCTGTAGCTTCATTTGAATCTGCATGAATCTGTTTTAACAAGGGCATTGTATCTCCCTATAACTGGCCCTGATCAGCATTCCGGCCACAACATTCTGTGCCTACTGTAGTTTCTGGACAGTTTCCAAAGGCAGCCCCACACAGAATGTGTTACAGTAGTCCAAGTGGGATGTAATCAAGGCATGTGACACCATATTCCAATATGATATCCCAAAGAATGGGCACAGCTGGCACACTAGTTTAACTGTGCAAATGCAGTACTGGCCACTGCTGAAACCTGGGCATCCAGGCTCAGAGGTCAATCCTGGAGAATACCCAACCTGCAAGCCCTAGATTTCAGAGGAATATAACACTGTCCAGTACAGGTAAAGTCCCTATTCCCTGACCTGTATTTCAACTGGATAACTTCTGTCTTGTCTGGATTAAATTTCAATTTGTTTGCTTCATGCAGTCCATTATTGACAAGAGACATTGGTTCAGTACCAAGACAGCTTCCTTGGAATGAGATGGGAAGGAGAAATAGAGTTGGGTGTCACCAGCATACTGGTGACACCAAACCCCAAAACTCCAGATGACCTCTCCTGGTGGTTTCAGGTAGGTGTTAAACAGCATGGGGGACAACACAGGCATTGAACAGGCCAGGACATCAAGCAGGAGTGTGGAACCACTGCATAACTCTGCCCCCCAGTCCCATCCCAGAGAAGTGGCTCAAAAGGATATCATGGGTGATAGTATCAAAAGCTACCAAAAGGTCCAGTAGAACCAACAGGTACACACCTGCCCTCTCCAGTTTCCTGTGTAGGTCATCTACCCATGTGACCAAAGATGTCTCTGTTCAACAACCAGGTCTGAAGCCTGATTGGTTATATTTGTCCATAGAGAATGCTCACATAGAATCTCATTGACCACTTCTGTCATATGTGTTCTGTGGTTTAAGTCTGTTACACTCCAGAGTCAGGGGGGTTTCTAGATGAAAAAGTGCTACTTTAGTCTCAAATTGACAAGCCATCTTCAGCCTTTCTTGACATCTCCTGTGGTGTTCTTGTGATGAGATTTACTGGAAAATTTTGCTTTTAAACTAACTGGAGTTTCTCGTTATGTCTGAAATCAGAGAAGGCTATGTGACTTGCTTATTTGGGCTATGTGTCTCTAATATGTCTGAATTCTAAACCTACTTTTGAATTTTGAGAGCAGATTCTTCAGAGACAACAAATGAGTTGAGTTGTGGTACTTACTTAAAGTTGGTGAAATGTTTTCCATCTGCAGCCTGGCTCTGTTTTTGCTGGGGAACATGGTAATATTGGCTTGACAGCAAACTTATCTTAGGTAAATTAGTTGTTAAGGACTCTGTTCTAGGTAATGAAGCACTGCCATCACTTCCAGCAAGAGGGTGTAGTCTAAGCCTGAATGACAAATTTAATAGGGGAAGACAAGAGAAAGCATCAATTTTATATAAGGAAAAAGGACTTATCCCAGAAAAAAAGTAGATTGAGCTGTATGAGAGAAAACATAATAAATATCAAACCAAAGGGGTTTCTGCTCCAACATTTTTGTACAGCGCCATGTACATTTATGGTGCTTTATAAATAAAGCTAATAATAATAATAAAAAATAATAATAATTCTGTTGACAAAGTAGATAATCAGTTGCCTATGGAAAGCCTAGTAGCAGCACGTGAGTTTGGCTGGATACTCCACGTTGCATTCCTCAGCAATAGATATGCAGAGACATACTGTCTGTAATACTGTGATACATAGCCATCACGATAACTTAGAAGCCATAGATGGTCTCATCTTCAAAAAGAGAAATCCACTGATAGACAAGAAAGGCAGAAGGAATAAGATGATGGTTATTCATTACCTATTTTTAGTTACTGAGACAAAGAGAGACAAGCCGAAACCTTTGTGATAAATGAAATGCAAAAGTGAGAAGATAAGATATTCCTAGTTCACAATAAGATAGGGAATCATTGTCTCATAAGAGCAGTTGTTCCCATATGGTAGATGTTCTATTGGGCAGGAACACAGACTGATGGTGTGTGAAGACAGGTACCCAGCCAGGAATTCAAGGCCAAGTTAGATGATATGTCTGTTGGTAGAACTGCTTTTAGATAAAGTTATCCTTTACAATAAATACGGGTATGCTTTTATTCCTAAAAACTGCTAAAGCAATTTTATATTATATCCATAGCCAATATACTTTTAAGAAAAAATAGACCAGTATGAGGTTACTTTCTCAAAAGTGCTTTGCAGATACCAATTTTAGTCACAACACTGTGAATGTGGTCCTTAGTACTTGCATTTAATGAGTGGCAGGATGTTGCATTGGGTTGTTTTTTTGTTTTGTTTTGTTTTAACAAATGTAGCAACATTTGTTTAGCACTTCCAAGGCTGCTCAGGGCACTAGTTGTGCTTAACCACAGAGTGCACAAAATAAGGGGTGCAATAGTAGCTGAGGAACAAAAAAAAGGAAGAAGGGCTCAGCTATGATGCTACACGTCAAAGAAATTCCTCAGCAACCACTTTCTACTACCCATTTCAGACAAAACTTCTGTGTTCTGGAAAATAGCCCACAACAGCACGACAGATAACCAATGACTGAGGCTGCATCTGCACTGCAGAACCAATGCAGTTTAAAACCACTTGAACTGCCATGGCTTAATGCTATGTAGTTCTGGGATTTGTAGTTTTGTGAGATATTTAGCCTCCTCTGTCAGAGAGCTCTACAAACTACAAATCACACGATTCCATAGAATAGAGCCAAAGCAATTAGAGTGGTATCAAACTGCATCAATTCTGTGGTGTGGCAGCAGCCTGAAAAGATAATTTCTCATACATTAATTATGTAGTCCTTATACCCAAAAGTAAAGGTAGCAATAGGGATAGGTGAGAAATTCAGTAGGTTCAATTTGTATACAAACTTACCTGATTTTCATGATTTGAATGAAAGTTTCCAAAGTTTGTGATTCTGGTTGAGATTTGCACACTAAAAATGCATATAGAATTTCAGAAATTATGTACATTATGGCAAATATGAACACAAATACATATGAATTTTTCTGCACAAATGAAAAAAATAATTTGCAAATTGTTCTAGAAAGAAGAATGAAGGAATATTCAGCAAAGATACAGTGGGCAGATCCCCCCCGCATAAGGGGAAATCCATGTGTACTCATGTCCCATAGGAAACAATGAGGCACGTGTGCATGGCGACAGGGCAGTCTGCACGCCACAGGCGCGCATGCCCTTGTTTTTATTGCTCCACAGCTTACCCTTAAGCAGGAAGATGCGTATGGCACAGGCACACTGTACATCATGTTTGCATTATAAAGTGTACTATTAATGTAACATAATATAAAATACAGTATGTATACTGCAGAAAATGCAAAAAGAGGAAAAATAGAATGTGACAGATTAGGAATATACTTCTTGTTTTTCTTTCTTGAGGAATGCAACATGGAGCAATGCCACTCTGTGTCGAACAAAAAAATCCCATTGTAAATCCTAGTCTCTTGTGTAAAACAGGTGCTTAAGATTTTTTAAAAATCAAGTATAGTAATGGGATGTGATTTTTCATTACCAAGTCAAAGGCTCACTACACTGAACAAGTATGAACAACTTTTTGTTTTAATTTGCTTGCTTCATATGCAGTAGCAATTTAGGAGCAAGGGGGCAGGGAAGATTAACAAAACAACTGCAGGAATAAAAGAAATACATTCCAAGGACATTTTTGACCTTATCTGTTCCTGATATGTTTTTTTTTATTGTTGTTGCTGAAAGACTGCACTTTTCCTTAGGTTTTGTTGTTGCTCTTCTTGTCACAGAAGGTCTGTGATTTCCTGTGCAGCTACTAAGTTTTGTAATTAGAATATCTTGTCTTCCTCACCCATGTTAAAGTGTGTTTGTGTTATTGAAGGACATAGTATAAATGTTTTACATATTTATATATTTTCTATTATGTAAATTGGCAGCAGCTATCACAGAGGTGAAGGAGACTTAAGAATAAAGTTATGAAATATTTTCCTTTGTATGCCACACACTCAGACAGTTAATGCAAGAAAGGGCATATTTCTTTAAAGTTCTGAAAGTCATCAATGAATGCAATCTATTGGCAAGGAATCCACTCCTGTTTGGCTCCCATTCATTCCAGTGCAGTCTGTGTGGGAAAAGATTACAATGTACTGAACTCATGGTCAACCCTGTGCATTATCTAGTATGTTGAGTTTGTATTTGTAATGAAAAGAATGCCCCTAAAATACTGTCTTTTGAGTTTATGTCCAGTCCAGAAAGATTATTATTTGTTTTGCATAAGCACCATATTCCTTTGCAACTCTCCCTCCACCCCCCCCCTTTTTTTGAAATGTAAACTCAAAGATGAATCACAAATTGTTTTTGAAACTTCTTTCACTGTGATGGCATGGCCATCGGATTGCACCTGGACTCAATTGTGCACCATACTAGATAGCGGTATGAACAGAAAGAAGATTCTTTATTGCTTGTTCCCAAGTTGAAAAATTGGGCTCTTAACAGTCAGAAAAACCCATTAGAAAGACCAGATCAGCGATAATCTTGTGAAGTTTTCTCCTCATACTTGAACATTCTAAAGTGCTGAGTAGGAACTATTCTGTATAGAAAAACAAACAAGGTCTTTTGTCCAAAAGTCTGTTTTCTGTGCAAAAAAATAGGTCTCTTGTGCAACTCTTCTGTTTTCTGCACACAAAAAAAAGTTTTCTGTGCAGAAAATGGTTTCCCACACAGAAAATGGTTTCCTGCATAGAAAACAGAGTTTTGTATCCAAACTCCACATGTTTTGCTAGACTGAATAATTCCTCCAGAATACTGTGGGATGTTTGAATACAGTGAGAATATTGTGGAGGAATGTTTTCTTTTCCCTCCCTGCAGCAGGGAGAAAATGACCCTAACTATTCATGCCTACATGCAGAGATAACATATTTGAGGGATAAATAAGGCAGTGGGATAAATAAGAGTGGTTGCTATGTCCAGTCCATAGTCTTCTGGATAATCTAATACTTCTTACAATCATGTACTGATTCTAGGTTCCTCCTCCTGCTCCTACTTGGTAACATGTTATCTCTATAGATCATCTGTCTGAGGTGTCACTACCCACTGATTTTAACGTTCCTCCCTTGATTAGTACATCGGTGGGAAATTACTAGGGGAATTTGTCTTGTGCTTTCCACCTATGACTCTGCAGAGACTTTGCTTTCCCCCACCCCATGGGGAATGAGACCAGGCACATGAAAGGGTGTGAAAGAGAGGAAGTCTGTAAAGGAAGATTTAGTCTAGTAAAGGGGTATCTCTTTCATGAAGGGCACCTCCTTCAGGCATTTACTCAAAGTTACAAATTTACAATAGCCTGGATAATATTCAGTTAAGGTTTTAAAAGAACATTAGTTTCCTAAAGTGTGTCTAAAATATCTAAAAATATTTCCCTTTTCTACTCACAATACAGGTGTATTTGTATCTTGGATGTCCCTGGGACAGGCTGGGAGTCTGGATCGTGTGATCTAGCCTCGACCAACCATCCATAGGTGTCTCAGGCACCCAGCCCCCTTGTCCCTCTTTGTTATTCCCTTTTCATTATAGTCACCTGAAGATTTTATACTTTTTAATTGAAAGAATCTCAAAGGTTGACACATTACCCCAATTAGTCATCTCATTGGGCAATTGTCTCTCAGGGTCTCTGTGATCCCAGCAAATTCATCTTCACACCATTTCCTCATTCACCTTTTAGTTACCTACCAAAGAGACTATGGCACAAAACAGACAGGTAGCCACACACCACGGCCCCAATCTGCCTTGAAGCTGCCCTTCAAAAACGGAGCAGCAAAGATCCACTCCTTTTTCGGGCTGCAAAAGCTGCCTTTTCACATCCTGCCACAGCCCCATGGTGGCTTCAGGATACTCTGGTGGTGTGTGGCATGTAAATGCCACACTGCTGGAGCATTATGAAGCCTCCCATGTCTGGGCAGCCATCTAAACGCCATGCCCCAAGCCACTGGGAAGCCGGCTTTTAGAGCCAGTCTGTTCCAGCTCTATATCCATCACATGGTAAGAAACATCATGTTTCTTAGCATGTTTGGGTGAATGTTGTAATGATTTTATTTTTTTTTACCTTGAAATAACATAGCCTTTCCTATTTCCACATTCTAACATTTGCACTGACTTAATTAATGTTTATAGTTGTGATAATGGCCTGGGTGTCCAGGCTACTCCCTGTTCTGTCCTGTCTACAGCTTCATCTTTTAGGCGACATTGATAAGACTAAGTCCAGCTGCTGTTATCTATATTGGGGATCCTGAACCAGAAGTCATTCTCATGTCTTGCGCTGTTTTCTTTCATTCTGGTGGAAGCCAAAAGTGTCACCTTTCTAGACAGCATAGAAAAGCACCCATTTCCCATTTGTACATCAATCAGATTCTATTTCCTCTCTGCCAGAAAAGCCAGTATTGAGACTTATAAAAGCATTTGCAGCCCCATCCAAGCACAGATCTTGTGAAATTGTCACCTGACACGTACCATTTCATCTCTTAGGCAGGTTTCTTAGCCTAACAAGAAATGTGGCACCACTAAATGGAAAAAGTGGCAGTTTTCTGTCATATAAGTAGCAAGGTACCAATTCAAATGGTGGCTTTTTCTAGAGTGGGAGAAGGAAGAGGAAGATGTAGAATGACTTTCATAAGGAAAGTATTTCTTTTTCTATCCTCCACCACCACCGCTGCTTTCCAGAGATCTGTCAGCTATAGTAGCTATGTTATTTTCAATTAGACCGAAACCATGACTGTCTATACAAAAGACAGGTGTCACTGTGTTGAGAAAGAAACTGTGAGCTGATTGTATTCAGTTAGCAAAGCTGTAGTAATACTCTCTTGTGGAGACCTATTCCTGCCTTAGTCCACCTATCATTATCAAACCAAAATGTGTACAGGATAAATAGTGATTTTTAGGAGGAGGAGGAGGCAGCAGCAGCAGCAACAGCAGCATAGAATCATAGAGTTGGAAGAGACCACAAGGGCCATCCAGTCAAACTTGATTCTAGATATTTAAAGATATTTTGCACAAAACAGAGGTTAATTTTATGTTGTAACTATTACTATCTTTTAAAAGATTTTATATTATAATCATTTCTATCTTTCAAAAGATTTTTAGTATCAGAAATACATATGTTATGATAAATGCAGAAGGTGTATGAATACATTGAGGCTTACAATAGGAATGGGGATGATGGGTGCATCCAATTTTGAAAGACCTTCTTACAGCAGGATGAAAATTGCTGAAATTATTTGTTGCTTCTTTCAAGAAGAAAATGAGCAACTACAGAACTACTCAGGAATTAGAGGAAAAACAGACAGGTGGAAGGGGCAGCTTGAAGCTGCCCCTTCTGAAGACAGATTGGGGCTGCAGCAGCCACACACCATGGCCCCAATCCACCTTGAAGTCACCCGAAAAAGGAGTGCAAAAGATCAGCTCCTTTTTCAGGTGGCAAAAAGCCACCTTTTCCCATCCCACCATGGCCTCATGGCAGCTTCAGGATGCCCTGGCAGGGTGCTGTGTGTCAATGCCGTGCTGCCAAAGCATCATGAAGCCACCCACATCTGGGCAGCTTCAAGACATACCCACAGTATGTGGCATCTAAATGCCATGCTCCCAAGCAGCTGGGAAGCTGGCTTTTAGATCCAGTCTGTTCTGGCTCTTAGTTGTATTATCCAAGGCCAGGACTTTCTTGTTGCTATTCTGTTCTTAAAAGAGATAATACAGTTTTTATTTAGCTTGATCCTGTGTCTTCTAAGCTTGCCATGACAGGTTTCCTCTTGATTATTGGAAGATGGTGGCACATTCGGTATCTTTCTGGTTGGTGGGCTATTAGAGCCTGCATCCCTACCTTTGTTTTTCTTTTCCCCTTGCCTGGTGTCTCCTCCCCCCCCCCCCCAATTTTCTGAGATTTGTGGTTTTTTTCTACTCGCTTTCTTCTAATAGTGGTCTGTGCTCTATTTGTTAAGCATTGGTGTTGGCTTTGACATCCAATCCTACCTGTCTTGAATCCATTGTTTTTTCAACCCTGATCAATTGCATAGATTTTTGGCTTACAGTGTGGAACAGCAGGGTGAAAGGAGTTATTAACACTGATTGGTTCTGAATACATTGTGAAGGGTGACAACTTTCTTTGTGTTATGCCCTTCCTCCCAATCTCAAAGTATAGAGGCTCTTTATCATTATCTGGGCTTATACTGACAGATTTAGTTATGGCATTCAAAACCAATTCAGGTAGGCCTTGATTCACACTGGGAACAGCCAGTGGACCCTCCATCATGGTTACAGTGAACTTATTCCTGATTTTACCACTGTTCACTCCACAGTTGCTCCAAACTGAATGGGAGCTTTCTCAATGCTGGACCTCAGGAGGTTGAGCACCAGAGTTTCCATTCAGTTTGGAACAGCTGCAGGCAAAATATTCAAAAGTGGGTTTGCCACTCCTGCTCTCCAATTCAAATCTCTTCCTTGGGTTGAATTCTACAAGAAAGGTGGGATACAAATTAAAGAAAGAGATACATAAATAAAATTAAGTGAAATGTTGTTTCTTTGGGAGGTATTTGTTAGCTTGGTTAAGAGAAAGTGAGGTTCAGTTGTTGGGGCCTTTAGAGGAGAATCACGGATGTGTATCCCTGTAAATGTTCAATGAGTGTTAGTCTGTATATCATAAAAAGGCATGAAGACATCCTGTAACACTTTTCAAATTTATACCAGTACACAGTTATCTGATCTAGGCCTACAGTATATTGCTTATAACAGCCATTTTTTTTCAGCATAACTAAGGAGAGGAGTGGTTCTTTTTGATAATGAACATTGCAGAATATGGTACACAGCCTAGGCAATAGCCACAGGAAAAAAAATCCATAAGACTGCCTCTCGAGTCCTCAGACACACACATATTCCCCTAAATGGACTGATGTCAGGGCCCGTGTGTTGTAATGTTTTGAGCATTGGACTAGGACACTGGGAAATCAGGGTCTGAATCCCAGCTCAGCCACAGAAATCCACTGGGTGACCTTGGGCAAGTCACACTCTCTGAGACACAGAGTATGAAGAAATTGGCCAAGAAAACTACCTGATAGATTCACCTCAGGGTCACCTTAGGTTGGAAATGACTTGAAGGCACATAACAAGAAAGTATTTAAACTGTGTCTGATATCCCCTTATCTGATCATCAAGCAATAGAATAATCACTTTATTGCCTTTCAGTGGAGCTCAGAATTAGAGGCCAATCATCATCATCATCATCATCATCATCATCATCATCATTTATTTGTATCCCGCCCAATCACAGGGAATCCGGGCAACTAATAACAGTACAAATGATACAATACAAAAAATTACAATAAGATCCAAAGTAACCCCTTCCCAATCCCCTGACCAATGCAAAACAACAAAAACAATGAACAATATAAATAAGGTAGCAATCAAACAAAAAAAAAACCATAAACATTACAATCAGATAAAATTCATAAATAATCCCTTTCCCAGTCCCTTAACTCAGATTCAAATCAAAACACTATTATGCAAATTAAATACAAAACATAGCATAATACCGAAGAAATAATATAGGAATATATCATAACCCAGATACCTTAGCAACAGTATAAAATACAATTTATCCCAATTACATTAAAAAAAACAACTATAACAAATTCAGAATACATAAAAGGAACCCAAGTGGAATAGGGTGCAAAAACCCAGGTGGAACGCACTGGTCTCTGAGCCTCCCAAAGTCAGCTGTGGGTCTGCTCCCAGGTGGCCAAAGTCTTCCGGGGTTGGAGCCGGCTTGGAGGACGCTGCTCTCTGAGCTTCCAAAGATCAGTCTCCTGGGCTTCTCCTCCGCCGCACAGCTGGCCTTGATGTTATTGGGCAGGAGAGGCAGTTCCACATTCTGTGGTCCTCCAAGGACGCTGCTGGGCTTGATGTTCCAGGAAGATTCACAGTAGCTTATAAGCCTCCCTGGGCTCCTCCTCCGCCACACAGCTGGCCCTGGTGTTACTGGACAGGAGAGGCAATTCCACAGTCTGTGGTCCTCCGAGGATGCTGCTGAGGTCACAGAGGTAGTTTTTACCTGGAGGGATTGATTACCTATATTCCATACCTCTGAGATGCTTTCTTGATTTTTCCCCCTCTATATTATATATTTGTATAATTCTATCTCTATAGTTAACATGCACAACTTCTTGGCAACTGTGCCACACAGTTTCTCTAAATGTTTTTAACTCTATAAATTCATCATCCCTTACCCAGTGTGGAATCAGTTCAAACTAACTAACATTTTCTTTTCAGTCATTAACCCACAGGACCCAAAAACTGGCAAAATAGACCATTGAATCTACTCATACAAACATATACATGCTAAAATGTAAGCTATGGTCCAATGTTCACTAACTGCTTTATCACACTAGAGGCAAACAGGATTTAAACGAGAGTTAAACAGGAAATGCCCATGTTTATCACAGGACATTTCCTGTTTAACTCTCGTTTATCTCTCATTTAAATCCTGTTTGCCTTCTAGTGTGATAAAGCAGTAAGTGTGACTTTCCATTTCACCTTCTTCTTAGATCAAAAATGTGAGCTTCCTTGTTCACAGCTCAAAGATATTTTCCTAGTTGTGTTACAAGCAGGATTCAAGATCACAGTATATTCACAAAAGGGGTGATTAAACGTGGCCCTCCAGATATTGTATTTCAGCCTCCATCATCCCATACCACTAGATATGCAAGCTAGGACTTCTGGAAATTATAGTTCAACTACACCTGGAAATCCACAGTTACCCAACCTTGATGTACACAGTATATTGGGAAAGGGTTTTTTTTCTTCTTGTGGACTATAACTTCCAGAATCTCATGATGATTGCTAGTGGTGGTTCATGCCCACTGGATGGAGCCATGACAGTCAAAGCCAAATGATCACTGGCAGTGAAGCAAACAACAGCTAGCTGCTGCCCAAGATTCTTCCTTTGCAAAGTCTAGGTACACTTTGTACCCCTCTGCTGGTGAGAGCAATACCCCATCTGCTTAGGTGATCATAGCTCTGCTGGCTGCTTGTAACTGTAATCTGTGTAAAGGACCTGGGAAAAGAAAAAGCGCTTGTTTTTTCAAATGAACTGTAGCCCCAATAGCCCCCAAAATTCACCAGCCACCACAGAGTTATCAAAGCTGTTGAAATCTGGCAATAGTTTTGTTCAGAAACTTGACATGATTTGCTGCTAGTGACATCTGATTTGACAATGAGCAGTGGTTTAGGTCTGCCTGTAATAAGTGAATTAATCTGAGTTAAAACATAGTGATCTGTCATGTTTAGAGATACCTCAACAGCTGGCTGACTTGTCCTCTGTCAGGCTAGTTTGTCCTGTGCAAATTTTCTGTCAAGAAAGAAAAAGAACTGTCGAGAGAAAATTACATGGCAGTTTTAGAGTTAGTGATGATTTTTTTTTCTACCAACACACCAGCTGTGCCAGCAACACAGGTTTTCATAATATTAATCAAATATCTCGCTTGCAGCACCTTCACTTTCCTAAAGGCTAAAAGATGAATCTGTCAAAAATTTCACTGGGATTTGCCAACAGCTTTTCTGAGCTCAAATACTAGTGTATGCTCTTCAGATGTTCAAATAAGGCTGTTAGGGATGTGGCTCTGGGAATTAAAAGTTGTACTGGGTAATTTTCTCTTTTACTTAACCAGGATTCAAAGCCATCACAATGAAATTAAGGAGCCTTAAGAAAAGGCCAGGCACACACGCTTTAATTAATGTATTCCATTTACTGACTCATACCTAGGTATTTATTTTTAGAAGACTTTTTTTCAATTAGTTAGGTACAAGAACAGTTGAAGGCCATGAAATAATCTTACCATTTAGCCAACTTTACAGACAAGACAATATCACAGAATGTGTTTTTCTCTGTATGCCACCCTGATATCATATGGTATTAACCAGGATAGATAAGTAAATAAATACATTGTGGAAGGAAGAGCATATCTTATTTAGTTCTGTTGGGATAAATGAAATGCATTCCAGTACTGATTATTTTTGTTTTAAATGTGACCACCTCTGTTGCTTAAATACCAAGAAGCTTATATGATTTCTCTATTTATTATATTGATGTGGACAAGTGTTGCGTGATTTGAACCTTATTTCTAATTGTCATAGTGTGCATGGTTCCAATTGAAAATGGAAGGGTAGAGCACTTTAAAATGAAAGAAAATCCTGATTTAGTTGTGAGCAACACTATTAAGATAATGTGTGGTTAGCTGTCAGGAATTTCTCAGCAGAAAAAGATTTACTGGTAGTCCAACCCAGTAGTCCTTAAACTATCTGATTTGGGGGACATGCAATTTCCTCCCATTGTGCCAAAGATCAGTACCAGATTTGTCTCCATCAACAACAATTGTTTCTTTTTATTCTAGAAACTCTGTGGACACTGGCAGCTAATGTGTCAGGGTTTAGCATCTGTCCAAGGGCTACTTCTTTGAGTAGCACTGGTCTAACTTACCTATGAGGGTAAAACATGCAACTGAGCTTTTGGGTGAAGAGGAAGAATTAAAAGCAGTGGCTGGCATCCTGTTCAATGGTTACAAGATAGCAAGGTGGACTTATACCTTGTAACTTCTTGCAACCATCTGGTTACTTCTGGGGACTCACATTTATGGACTTGAATAACCAAACATGCCCTCCATAAACAACCTTTTCAGCCTGGCAGAACCCCAACTGAAGAGTTTCTGAGGCTCTGCAGATCTGGATGGAAATAGGATACATTGGGACAAGCAGTTGCAATAGGACACCATGGGCTTTCTCCAGCTGCTTGTTCTTGATGCACCCCATGATTGGGAGAGTGCTCCAGGCATCATTTCCTAGCACTGAAACTTGCAACACATGGGAAACACTTTGTTTGAGACAGTGCTGGGCTGAAAAGATCAGGGTTTTTTTGGGGGGGGGGTGGCATCATCAGACATAATTATGCTGATGAAGCTCTGTCGTTGTAGTTTCATACAATGATGCAGTGTTTCAACTATCCAAGAAATGAAACCTGGAAAATGACATCTGCAGTGTCTCAGGGTTGCAGAAAGGGTCTTTCCAGGTTCCTGTACTCAATACATCACACAACCAGGAGGTCACTGCAGATGTCATTTCCCAGCACCCAGGCCTGTAGAGCTTCAGATATCCTTCATTTGGGATAGTGCCAGGCTGAAAAGATATTGGGTTTGGGTGAGGGGAGGGGGAGGGGGAGGGAGGACATCATTAGACATAACTGTGATAATGGTGCTTTGTTATGGTAGTTAGGTCTGCCAATATTAGGTCTCAGCCATAAATAAATAGATTTCTCCCTGCTCACAAAATGAACTTTTTAAAGTGTAATGATCATTGATGAGAAATTGAAGATGGATCTATATTAGGGGTGAGTACTGTAACTTCATAGGAGCAGGAGTAAATCATTGTTCTCTTTCATATTACAGTGGTCCCCCGGGTTACGAAAGTAATCCGGATTACTTTTCGTAACCCGGAAATTTTCATTTCTCGGGGGACCGCTTTAGTGGACGGACCGCGTGGCAAATTTAAAGGGGCCACACGGTTTTTCCATTTCAGATCCTGGGGTTTGTTTCGGATCCCGGGGCCGTTTTTGCGGCCCCGGCTCTTTCGTTCCCCAGGGTTTTGGTAAGCTGGGGGACCACTGTACAACCGGATGCCATGACACAATGGAAGTGGTACCACATCACTTCTAGTCACCATTTCAGCTAGTGTTCATTGTGGGATTTTGGGGACACAAGATAGGTTTGCTCACTTTTTGAGCTATTTTCAGACAAAAATCTCACTGACAACTGACAGGGAGCTTTTGGGGAGAACTGTGGGACTTCCAGTGCAACAGAAGTGTGGTTTCAAGGCTGTATGTAACCTGTGGGCCACATTTTTCCCTCAGCCCAAAATCCCTCCCTTAGTCATTAAATAGAACATCACTGTTGTCAAAGCTTACAGTGCTGATTATGTGCTCAGTAATACATCAAGTTAAGTGGATGCCCCAAATACCACAGCAGTTTGTAAGTGTGGACATGAGCAGCTTCAATGTGTAAAACTACTTGGAAATGCCAAAACCTTTCCATATGTTTAGTTATTTGTTGCTATAGTTTTAACATCACTGCCCTTTTCTTGATGCTCGTGCTGGAGATTAGTTCTCTCGTGCTTTGTGTCATGCAGTCCAGCCCAATTTGATGGTCTTTTGTTGTTGTTTGATGAGCCTTTTATGTCTTGTTCAGTGTTGGTTCTGGTAAACCTTTCTGTGTTCTAGCTACAGTTCCTTTATAGTGCAACAACTGAAAGTAGATAAGAGAATGGAAACATTAGAGCATCTTATAACTACAGTCCTATATCAGCTTATCCCAGAGTAGGACCCAATGAACTCAGTGAGAACATGGTATACTTAGTAGACATTTAAAGAACTGTGCTGGCACTTTTATAATTATAAATGTGTGGTATCCCTTTTAATTTTGCCATTTTCTTTGGTTTGCAGTCCACACACAATTTGCAAGCTACAATGAGAGACCAAAAGAAACAGCACTGGGATTGTTGGGAGGTGTTGCTTTCCCTGGAAAGTAGTTAATGCTAGGTTTGTGGTTTAAATTATTTTTAATATTTTTTGTGGTTATGGCCTTCTGTAGGGCTTACTAGAAAGTAATCTGCACACAAGATTTTTGTTGGCCTCTTCATATCACAGCCTCAAGTGCTCTCCAGGCTTGCCTTGGAGATTAGGAGGCCCTGGTCAGTATTTACCGTGACACAAGTATCTATAGATGGAAAAGAAGATTTTCAGTATCTCCCCTTTATTGTATAACTATTATGCATGTTAAGGTTGTCCTACCATCAACTGATCATTCAGTATTGTCAAATGACTTGTTAACAGCCTATTATTCAATGATAGTGAAATATTTCAAAAGCTCCAGTGTTCAGATCTCAAAGTTAATGTTAATACAATATTTTTTATTACAGTGGTTATCTTTTTGTTATTTTTGTAAGATATTTTGTTAACAGTACTTAAAGAGTTAACTAGCTATATTGGGTTTTGACTTGTCACAATTGCCTGTGCATACATAAGCTTATTTGGACTTCACTTTGTTGCCATATCTACCTCTTAAACAAATCTCTAAATCTATTAATTTTGCTACTGTACAGTTAAATATTGGTTTCAAATTTCTTTTTCTGCTTTCTTGGATAGCAAAGTGATGCAATTTTTAAAAGAACAAAACCTGCAATTTTCTAGTTGCATATTTAGTCAATTTACATAACCTTATCAGCAGATAATTTGTTTGTTCCTCAGTATAATTAGAATAATGTTAGGTTGTTCCTGGATTTTTAAACAAAACATAAAACTAGAAAGTGCTGAATAGAAACATCAAAGGTTAGTATGATATGCTCCCATTTTAACTATAAGTTGCAAATACACTGCAGAATTAATGCAGTTTAACACCATCATGGCTCAATGCTTTGGAAGTCTGTGATTTGTAGTTTTGTGAGCTAGTTAGCCTTCTCTGTCAATGGAGCCATGGCAGTTAAAGCAGTGTCAAACTGCATTAATTTTGCAGTGTGACATTAACCTATGAGAGGTAAAACAAAGTACTTTTTATATAAAGATTGCCCCCCCCCCCCCATCTCAAACAGGCCTGCATGTGAATAAGTGTGTAACATATCTTACAATGAAGAAATTGAACTTGCAGGATTTTAAATCATACTATTGTTTAACAAAAAAAAGTATATTATTTTGGATGTGGTATATTTTACAGCTTGACAACCTGGAACTTTGTAAACTGGCAATTGAGAACAAGCAAAAGTATCCATTTATCTCATATATGTCTTGTTGAGGCAAAGCTGTCAGAAGAAATCTTATCACATGGAGCCCCATTTGTTTTCTGTGGTGATTTATGATAGTTTTGAAAAGGTCTTGTGATCCCATAGGCTGCCACAATTCTCTGACTTTTCTCTGTCAATGGATCAGATTTTTGACATTTTTCTGAGAGCATTCAGAAAAGATTTGATAAATCAGCTTGTAGTGTTTATTTTAATTGATCTGAAGCCTATTCCTTCAAAAATTCATCAAATCTTGTGACAGGAGCTGGGTGTAAGGCAGTGAAATGAAAGAATTGGGTTGGCCATGCTCTTGTGATGATGATATAGATATTTTGTTGAAAGTTTATGCTCACAGACAAGAAGATGTCATAACTAATACAGTGTGCTGTAAATCTTTTGACACAGATTCTAATTCATAAATCTCTTCCATCACATGTGATTCATGAAACGATAGACAACCTTTGATGAGAAGGTACTTTCACGGGTTCTCCCAAGTTCTTTGCTTTTCTCTCACTCCCTTTTCAAAAAATAAATCACCCAAGAACAACAATTCTGTTATGAAATAAGAGTAGTAAAAGGCCTTTTGTTGCCCATACTCTTTTCCTTGTGTATGACTCTTAAAAAAAAACAAAAAACTCTGTGTTCAAGTGGACAAAGTACACACCACTTTATTCATTTATTTCTAACACTTAATGTAGCAAACATTCAGCCTGGTCTTCAGAGTGTTTTATAAAATTTAAAATAATAAAAGCACTAAACTCCAAAAATCATATAGATTAAGCCATTCAACCAAGTGTGAACTAAAATGAAACCAGAAATGGCAGGAGAACACTCATAGCAGAAAATTAACACTGGTGATCCCAAAAGGTCTTAAAAGTACCCTTAAATTTTTTTCAAGGAGCCTGAGAAGATAAAAACAGCCCTTGAAATGATATGTGTAAGGGCAATCCATTTTAAAGTAGGTAGAATATTTACGGTTTCTTTTTGAATGTGTTTATTGCTAAATGATAGAATGCAGAACTAAAGTTAGTCCTTGCCCATTACACCATTGGTTTCTTCACTCATCTTACAATTACTTTTTCCTTCAAGGAAACCATGATGAAACTAGAGGCACTGAGGAATATATGTGCAATTGTGGTATTTACATTAATCTCTAGGGGTGTTTTTTATATATATTTATCAGAGTAAGAATCATGTGAAGTAGATGGCTTTGATATCAGTGAGGCACAGTGAATCTGTTCCATGTTTTGGTCCAAACTTTAAAGCAGGGGCGAGAAACCTAGGGCCCTCCAGGTTCTGATGAATTGCCATTCCCTTCCCATTATCCTCACCATCAGCCAAGCTGAAGGAACATTTTAGCCAGGCTCATGAGGGCTTGGTGTCGCTCCTCACCTTATAATGATGCTACAAGGTTAGCACAACAGGTTGGGGTATTATCAATAAAAGATCAGTGCTGGCAGGAAGGGACCCAACATTTGATGGCCCAATGGAATGCAGCCAGGGGTCTCCTGCGGGCAGTGCATGGTACTATGATGCTGCAGGGGGGCTGGGACCAGGGGCAATATAAGGAGAGCCCACCCACCCCCATGTGTCCTCTTGCAGCTCAAGCAGCACGCTTTCTCCCTTACCTTTTATTCTCTGTTGCTAGAATGCTCCGAAGGCCTTTGACCCTCTTTCCCTCACCACTCACAAAGAACCACACAGGTGCTAAGCCCTCCCCCCCCCCCCCCGGAGGCCTAGAGCTGGCACGCGAACACCAAGGTCTCTGTCTGGCTTCTGCCTCCTTACTCCCAAGCAGGCCTGCCTCCAGCTTTTTAGGCCTCATGGAGGCCTCAGGACACCCAGACACCCTCCAGAGACTGAGAGCATGCACATGGCTGCCAGGGTCCCTGCCCAGCTTCTCGCCAGCCTCCCCACTTCCCTATTCCCAAGCCAGGCTCCCTTTCACCCAATGGAAGGCTGGCCCAGCTGATCCCCGATCAGGTCGCTACCCTTGTGGTCTTCCAAGATTTGCAAATGACATTTAATTCAGTCAGTAAAGTGGCCCTTTATCAACCCAACTTGCTTGTCTGATCTCATTATTCCATGGTGGAACATCAATATTTTTAAAAATATGAGTGCTTTCTTTGAATGATTTCCCACACTTATGTATCTTCCCACAATACGCAATCACTTGTATAGTGGTTCTCCCAGTAGCATAATGTTCCAATTGGATCACAGCCTTTAACTGGGCAAATCTATCAAGTTTCTTCATTTCGAGAATCACACAGGTAACTATTAATGTTACAGAAATGTAATATATTAATACTTTGATCACTTACTAAATAAATATCTATCTAACTGACTGGAGACAGTTATCATTCTGTGGATGCTGAAGGTTGACTCTGGAACCTTCTACATTGAAAGCATGTTTTCTGTCATTGAGCAAGCAAGGAAGGAAGGAACTGAAGTATACAGTGCCTGTGAAGACGGCAGTGGTTCATCTGAAATTTCTTTTCCAAAACTTTGTATAGATTTTCATCAGTATTGCCAGAAATATACCAAATTTAAAAGCCTTTTTGCAGGTACAGATTAATCTAAAATCGATAGAGCACTTGTGCCACAGAGTGGCTAGAAAATGGTCTAATGTAACTGTCAAGTGTTCGCATGCAATCACCTATCCACCCCAACATATAATGAAAGCCTATAACCTTTGCTTAGATGGCAAATAGCTAATCGTCTCCCAGATGTGCTTCTAATCTGCCACTCGTGTCTTAGTGGCAATCTTGCTGAAGCGCCTGTAGCATATCAGAGAAAGTTCAGCAAAGTGTAGACGTAAAAACGTTTAGATGAATTGTATGTTATCCTGTTGTGATACCCTAAATATCACAGCAGCAGCAGTGTCTGGTTTCAAGAGAAAGAGTCCTGGTCCACTCCAATTCAGCACCATCCTATCTGTAGAAAAGCAACTAAAAACAAAGATATGTGATGTATTGTTCACAGCACTTGCCCAATGTTGGGTGGCTGGGCATGGGAGGGGGATCCTCTGGTGTGGGAATGTGTCATCTGCATTACTTATAAGAATGTCTTATTTTCTATATACATTGCCATGGAAAATCTTCAGCAACATTATTGAAATTAAATGCTAACAGACCATGCCTACTGGATAAAGAAGCAACTCATTATAAAGGATTTTCCCCTGTGTTACTGGATACTATGTATGTATAGGAGTCAAGCATAATGAATTCTTAGAACTGAAATGGGTCAATCATGAGGACTTGAAAAGTAGTCAAAATCCTCCCAGTTCTAATTAATTGGCAACAAAGAGTTTTGGAGTGATTCATCTTTCATAATTCCACAGACATATCATTTCAAGGCGTAAAAGAACTCAAACTATTAAGTTCTTCTCAATTCTCTGAAAGCTTAGGGAGTATATGATCACACAAGAGTTTAATAATTATAAACAACTAAGTATGAATATAAATCAGGAAGTCAAATGTGTTGAATTTAGAATCCCTGAATCCTTCAAAATAGCCTCCCGCTGTGGATATTCAGTATACCAGTTGATCATTTTGAGAACTGTGAAGAAAATATAAGGTGGTTGAATGAGTTAGCATTCAGGGACTTCTGGGACTACAAAGATAATTGTGGATCAATTGTGCCAGACAATCTGAGGCAACATAAGACTACCATCAGTACTTTAATTGTTTCTACAACAGAATTTGAGAGTGTATTTATTGTAATGAATAATTTGTTAATGCCTTGTTGCTGTGCTTTGTCCATTAGTTGTGCATTGTTTTCCTCTTTATTTTAAGCTGGTTAAATCCTCTTTCTATCTATTAAAAGGGTTAAAGGTTTGCTTTATTTAGTTAGTTTTCATTTGTTCATACACATTCATGACATGAACCATTCCCCAAAGTCTTGGGACAGATAATAATACATTAAAAGTCACATTGTTTTTATGTGGGTTCAAGTCAACTCTGGTTTAGGGCAACCCTATCCTAGAGTTTTCCTGGCAAGTTTTATTAAGACTCATTGCCTTCCTCTAAGGCTAAGATAATGCAAATCTCTTCACAAAATGACAGATAAATTCTTGTTAAATTATTAGAAATATCAACTGATTAAAAGACATTTGATAGTCAGCTCTGTTTTTTTTTTGCCACCCTAAATGATAATGGCCATTTTCAATTACTTGAACTAGGGTCTAATGTGCACCGCAGAATAATGCATTTTGACACTACTTTAACTGCCATGGCTCAGTGCAATAGAATTCTGCAATTTGTAGTTTGTTGTGTCTCCAGAGGTCTCTGACAGAGAAGGCTAAATATCTCACAAAACTACAAATCCCAGGATTCGATAGCATTGAGCCTTGGCAGTTGAAGTACAGTGGTCCCCCGGGTTACGAAAGTAATCCGTTCTGGATTACCTTTCGTAACCTGGAAATCTTCCTTTCCCGCTTTAGTGGACGGACCGCGCAGCAAATTTAAAGGGGCCGTGCGGTTTTTCTTCTTCAGAATCCTGGGGTTTTCTTCGCATCCCAGGGGCTTTTTTTCGCCCCCGGCGGTTTCGGGTCCCGGGGATTTCGTTCCCCGGGGGGTTCGTATCCCGGGGGACCACTGTAGTGTTAAATTGCAGGGCAGATTAGACCTAGGACTAAGGACTGTGTTGCATTGTACAGTCGCCCCTCCTTATACATAGATTTTTTATCCACTGATTCAAGCATCCACAGTATGAAAATATTCAAAAAATATATAAATTCTAAAAGCAAACTTTGATTTTGCCATTTTACTTGCCATTGTGTTTAATGGGACTTGAGCATCCACTGATTTTGATATCCATGGAGGGTCCTGGAACCAAAGCCCAGTGGATAACAAGGGCCCACTGAATGTAGAATTTATAACCTCAAGTTGTGTGCTATTTCTCTCTCTCTCTCACACACACACACACACACCTCCTTCCCCTCATTACTTCTCTAGCCAGTTTTAAAATTGAGTTAAAGACCACTTTGTTCAGGGAAGCATTGCCAGAACTAAGACTCAGAGAAGCTTCACAACATTAAAATACCTAGCTTAAAGATGAAGATCCTCCCTCCATGCCATCTGCCATTGTTCAGCCTTGGAGTGAGTGTAAAGGCAGGCCCAACGCCATCAGGCTTCTCCAGTATAAGCAGCAGGGCTCTCCCACCAGTCCATCTGCCATGGTCCAGGCCCCAGAGGGAGAGGAGATCCACTGGACTTGGTCCCTTTCCCTACCACCTTTCCCTTCTGTTTCTTGTCTTTTTTAGATATCTTTCACCATGTCCCCCAAAAAGGGAGTTTGTGTTCTCTTTCATTAGCTCTACAGCATAGAAAGTCAAAACCAAACAGTTCAATTTCTTAATTCTTGACTGGAGGTATAATGTTCTTACTAGATCTTCCACTAATTCACCAGTGTTCAGCAATGAATTTTGTTTGGTGTAATGCCAATGCATTTTACCACTTTTAACAGGAGGCAGCACTTAGTCCATTACCCAGTCAATTTTCAGTTTAAATACCATTCTTGCAGGAATATAACAGATTAAAATTACTTTGACTGGCACTGAGGTTTTTGAGTCTCAGTTGCACAAAACGGGGAATTATTCTATCTCCTTGAAGATACGTTGTGCAGAGCAAAGGAAGAAAACAGAATTTCAGTTATTGAATATTTAATTCTGGACAGCAGCTTAATCAGGAGTGGGATTTCAGCAATTGCTGTAGCCCCCACCTAATGTACTACAGTTTCCGTTCTTAGTATTCCTTAATTATTCCTTGGAGATATTTGAAGAGCAACTAGTAGTAAATGAACTTGGCAAATCGGCTATTACTCAAGTAATGAAATACAAATACATATGTTTGACAAATCTGCTGGGAAATTCTGGAAATCAGGATTCTCGGTGGATTGTGCTGGCCAGGAGTGAGGAAAAAAAACAGGTGTTATCAAAAATTTATCTACAAACAATTTGTCAAGAGGATTAAATAATGTGATGCTTTCCCCAGCCCCAGCCAATATATCCCAAGTAGCTCAACTAATATATGGAGTGTACTGATTGTCCACTAATGAACCAGGAGCTTCTGCGAGTGTGCACAGTGATGTGGTCCTAAATATTCAAGGATTTTACATTAACATTATTTGCAGCCTTGCATATCAACATTGCTTCTAATCTTAAATGAAGGTGAGATCCGCTCTACTGAGAGAAAACTTTATTTTATTCAATGGCAAGGCAAGGGAAATTAGTAAATGCAATATTTGTATAAAGAAAAAAAAATCAAAGCCCACAAGTCCTGATAGTTTGTTTTAGTAATTATACCTTTATACAAGAGAGCTCTTATTATTTGTATTTAGAAAAATGCTTAGAATGCTCCATGCCAGCACTCTTTTCTTTGCCTCCACGTCTCATTCTGCCATCAAAGCACTTTTACCAAAGCTGTTTTTTCATCTGGAAATTTAAGGTTAAATTTGATACAGTTTTGTGTCTTAATTCCTAAAGGTCATGAAACAAAACCTACACATGAGTAGCCTCAGATTCAATATAATTTAAGTTGCCTGTGATGTCAGAGACAGAATAATTTAAATTATATTATTCGAGGCCATTAAAAATATTCATGGAGTCACAAACAAAATAACAGTTTTAGGATGAATCTTTCAGAGTTTATCATACAGCATTATAAAGCTGCAAAAGTCTTCCAAACCCCATAGGTCTCCATTTTGCCATTAGCTGTACCAGTTTAAACAGTATGCTCCAAGAAATATTGACAGGTCAAGTACAGCTGGGAAGTGTGTGCGCCCCAGTGGCCTTTATACTGACAGTTTCCCCTACATTAAAGAGTTAACTAGCAGCCGACCAGCTCAGAGTGCAAGCTAATGAATGAAATGGAGATTGATATAGACTCTCTTTGCAGGTGCATCGATCTGTATCTTCTGAACTCAGTTTAGGAATTCTGCAGTCAGTGTTGCATGAGGAACCCTGGCATGGTGCCCATTAGTAAATAACTCTTTTAATGTTTGCCTTCAATTGATTCATTTATTGTTGTACAGTTGCATCCAGAATCTTTGTTTGCGTTTTGTCATTGTGATTCCAAGGTATGAAAATGTTTTTACATTGTGAATTTATGAAGCATGATGCATTGGGAGTCTCAATTTCAAAATGTTATGATACTGATGATGGTGGTGGTGAAGATGAAATTGTGTAAACTTAAAAGTGAGGGCTGAAGCTGATCCTTTTACCATTTTTTAGTATTTGGGAGACTGGGTATTTTGTGGTAATTTCACAAGATGAAAACAAAGTAAAAAAAATAATTAATTGGAGTATTTTGATTATCTTTTGTTTTTTCACTGGTAAAAATGCATCAATATTGTCTATACTAGCTATTAGTCTTGAGATGCAGCCACTAGCATAACAGAAATTTACATAACAGAAACTCTGCCCTCTGATGTTATGATGGGAAAGTCAGTGTCATGTTAAAGAAATCCAGCCTTCCCTGCACTGTTGTTTGATGTCTCAGTAAGTTTGACTAAGTAATGTTCTCTACAAACATAGTGCTTGAAATGCCAAGCTGGGATGCTTACTCAAGAGATCTGCTTGCAGGCAGATACTTCAGTTTAACAATGGAAAATCATAGGGCTGGCTTGGTCACGGCTCTAACATGGAGGTTGCTCTCAGACCTGGCAAGGAAAGGCAGCTTTGGAACATGACTTTCCTTCCCTCTTACACATTGTTCCTATTCACACATCTACCCCTATTGTAATCACATAGACATTTCTATGCATTTGTTCCATAGTGTTATAGGCAGGGGATGTGCATGGACCTTACCAGAAGAGGCACTTACCACTGCCCAAATGTTGCTGAAGTGTTGGGGAAGCATCAGAGGTGTGATCATCCTGCACGCGTTTAAAGTGTAATTGAGGTTTCCCGCTTTGCTTCCATTGAGGGAGTGTTTGCGGAGAAGCCAGGAAGAGCCATTTTGTTAATAACAAGATTTTGGCCTGATCCAGACAGGCCTGAAGAGGCACCACTGTGGCGCTATTAGGGTTCGGGAGCATGCATTGTTTACATGCTCCCAAACCCTAGTATGTAATAGCGCTGGCGCCATTACATAATGCCATTTAGATGGTGTACATAATGGCACCGCCACAACTGCGCAGCTTCTGCATGGAGCTGCACAGTTGTGGTGGCACAAAAGCGCCAAATGGCACCTTTTCCCTAAATTACGCTGCAACTGCGCACCTAAAAAGGAGTGCGGTTCCCCACTCCTTTTTAGGTGTGCAGCTGCGCCGCAGCATCTAGCTGCTGCAGCACAGTTACAGCACTAAAATAGCTGGTGCCAGACTGCCCTTTTTGGGTGGTCTGTACCACCCCATTGTGTTATTAACAAAATGGCTTCTCCTGGCTTCTCCACAAATGCTTCCACGACAGAAGCAAAACAGGAAGCCAATTACACTTTAGAAGCATGCAGGATGGTCACACCTCTGACGCTTCTCCAACATTTCAGCAACATTTGGCAATGTTTGAACAACGGTAAATGCATCCGTGTGCTAAGGTCCTATGTGAAGGTATCATATATAGAACAATTTCAGTATCTTTGGGCTTTCTAGATTGGCAGGAAAGTATGACATGAAATTGCCTTTTCCTTAATGCTTAGCAGCTGCACCATACCCTTTAGATGGAGCTGCGCTGTTCCGCAGTTTTTAAAAAAGAAGCTGGGAAAAGCAGCACCTTTTTAAAGGCGCTTCTTCTCCCCTAAAATGCAAAAAAAAAAAAAAAAAAAAGCATTTTCATGGCACACTTTCCCTTTTTCTCATCTAAAGGCTAGAGTTTCATGCAGCCATGAACACACTTCTTTTTGCCAATCTAGAAAGCCCCTTTGTTATGCTACTTTTCTCCTATACTGCAGCTGCAACCTATCTGTTCTGGGGAATAATTCCTTCCTTGTGCCTTTCTTGTATGAAATCCTACTGCCAGGAATTGCCAAGAGAAAATTGTTTTAGAATTTAGCATGTTAGTACAGTAGGCTCTTCCCATCTGTGGGCCCCCCACCCATGGCTTCACCCACGGGCATATCCCACCATTGGCTAATATGGGGCAGGGTGATTCATTGGAGCTCCAATCCATGGATGGCTACCTCATCAATATGGAAGCCTCACTGTATTACTGTAGATAAGTCTTTAAAAGTATGAAGTATTGGATAGGGTTATATGTTCCCCACTGGCCAACTTTTACCTGGATTTTAGCCCTACCAACCATTAGTTTACACCAATAACAGTTCCCAATTCCCAGGGATCACAAACTGTACACAAAACACCTTTGTGGGACATACTACTACAAATGATGAAGCCCTGCATTACAGGCAAAGTAACTGAAAAAATTTCTGTTTCCTAGTAATAAAACAACTTTAAAATGAATGATTTTGAGTATGAAATTAATGAAAGGGGCAAGTAAGCATTCCTCAACCCACCATATGATTTTACATGATTCAGATAACCTTCATACTGGAAATAATGGGGCTACTTACATTTTGAGGACTAGAAGGCCAGGGCTGTCCAAAGATTTTGTTTTCTGCCTAAAGCAGAAATTTATTCACTGCGGAGGAAAAGAATACTCACAAATGCTCTCACCATCAACAAAAAGGACAGCTCAACATATCACAACACCTCTTTGGGAAAATAGTCAATTAGGTTTTTCATACTTCAGGACAAGCTGTGGAAAAAAACAGAGAAATAACAAATGAAATACGTAACAGTTTGCTGGCCTTTTTTAATGCCTGCAGCCTGAAGTAGATGTCTCACTCTGTCTATGTTAGGGCAATCTCTTTGATGAGATACAACTTTAGTGAAATATCTTGTAATAAAATAGTAATATCTTGTAATAAAATAAAATAGCTGGTGGTTTACATCTAAACCTAGCTGAACTCATGACTTGACTTGAGCAAGCCATGGTTCTCTTTTACTTAGACCCCAATGCACAATGTGACAACAAAACTAACTCATAGAGATGTTGTTTTTACTGTTACATTGCAATGAGTATAGTTTGTTATTTTGAGATGTGGCCTCATCTTTGATGACAACTTCAGGGTCAGTAATAATGTAAAATTACATTCATAAAATACTTTCCTAAATAAAAATACCTCTAGTATTATATAGAAGCTCTTATGGTACAAAGTAGACTTTACATATCATACTCTTAAACTGGGCTGTGCAAAATTAAGTCAAATTTGTGATTTGGATGTGGCAGATGGTAATCAATTGAATGTCCATTGTCCAAGCTCTGTTGGTGACCTCTATGAGCACAAACTTTTTCTGAGAACAAAAAGTAACCCCCAAATGATTGAGCCAATAAATTTATGTGAAAAACAGTTTGTTATGCTTAACAATTTGTTATACAGACAAAACAAAAACAGATTCAGGAATTTGCATTTGAGACCTGCATCAGACCTATTAAAATATCTCTGGTTAGTACTGGAAAGCTTCAGCATAATCGTACCCTGCAGCTGTTAGTAGTATGGATAGTTATTTATGTTGTTTATTTGTATTATAGTGTATGGTTCTATTACATTTTTCTGTTTTATGACAATTTACTATTTTATTACAAGATATCTCACTAAGGTTGTACAGCATTGTGGCAATATGCTTTGACTAATAGTCTGAGAACACAGCATGTTGGAAACAATACTTTTTGTGTGAACTGTAAGCTTCCTTAATCACTTCAGCCTACTTCATCCCTTACAGAGCTCTACTTCCCATTTTTTAAAATATCTGAATTGTGATCTCTCATACACTGATGGAACTCCAAGGAGCTCCATGAAAGTGTTTCTGATTTACTCTAGGGCAGCTAAAATCTGAATTAGATCTGATACTCGTATATCTTTCAGGACACAAATAACAAATAATTGTAAGTAGATTTTGCATGCTGAATCTAATGGATTGTCAGGCATGCTTGACATTATTGTATAGGCAAGGCCACAGAAAATCAATACATCTTAGGGAAGGTTTAATTTATTTGTAGGTTCTTAAAACTAATGACTTTCCTTTTCTGTTTGTTGATTTTCTTTTTAGCATTCACACTCATGAATAGTTACAATTTTATTGCACTTATTAGTAAGCAAACAACAGCTTTGCTGCCATTAAAATGTATACAGACTATTGGCTAAATGTATGAAAAATGTTTTTATATAACTGAATCTGAATCTAACAAAGCTGTAAATGATGGGGTTTTGACAACATATATTTGGATACAAAGTATATTTTTATTTTCTTTTATTGTAGTAATAAAAATACCACTAAAAGTATTAGAAACCACTGAATAGTTAACATGGGAGCATTCAGTAGCTGGTCCAGGAACCACAAGTTTAGCCTGCTATCTCTCCTTGACTTTGAGTTCATAGTTTCCCTCTCTTGTCTATGAGCAAGGCTTCCTCTCCTCAAAATCTCACCTTAAATGCCATAGATGGTGGGGTAGGATGTTCACCTTTGTGTGATCAAGGTACTTGGATAATGCCCATCCTTATTCATCTTCTAATCCAGTGATGTCCAAACTCTGGCCCTCCAGATGTTTTAGACTGGGATTCTGGGAGCTGAAGTCCAAAACACCTGGAGGGCCAGAGTTTGAACATCACTGTTCTAATCCATTCACACCTAAACAAACATTGCTTATGAACAATGAAACTAGAAAATCGCCTGCTTTATGGAATGACATGGAACCTTATTGGCCATTTATGTCACATAATGATTGGCTCCTAGTAGTTAACTCCTGCTAACAAGTTGCTCCCTCTAACCATTGGCAATGGTGGAGTTACAATCCATGAACTTTCTTCTCTGACAAATTTCTTCTCTGGATGAAGCATCTCATAATTTGACATCCTTGGCACCTTATGCAGAAACAGAAGCTTTATCAGAATAGGGAACCAAATGTTTATGTAGTAGACAATTCTGCAGGCCACATTTCAATCAATTTTCTTTTGAGAGTAGTTGGCTGAAGAAGGGAAATGAAATCCTAGGGAGTTTTTGAAGATAGCCTGGGAATCCCAGCTAGATTAGGTTTGTGGGCCATAGGTTTCTTTTATTTGGTAGAATATTGTTCCATTTTATTACTCTATGTCTGGTAGAACATTCATTCATTTCAGTTTATTTGTGTCTTGTTCTCAGACTACTATAAAGTCAATCTGTATACAAATGCATGATTACACAAGGTTGCACTGCCTATAGCTATCATATAAACACTAACATTTTGGAGATTATTCCACTAGCATCCATCCGGTTGCATCCCAGAAATGCTTTGTAAACTAACAATATGGGAACGGGTGTTACTGCATTTGACTCACAATAGCGCAATGTTAACATGATGACAACAAATACTATCTCATACCCTTTGCTGTTCTAGTGGTAGTGGCTCTCAGGCCATTTGTAATGAGTCCCTTTTTTGTGCATGCGTATTGTTGCTGTGAGGTTTGTGGTACTGCAAATGTTGGCATTTGAAGGAATGCCAACAAAATGTTTTGGTCATAAGCATGCATTCTTTTTTTCTCATTAAAATAGTGTGATAACAGCTCTAAAAATTAAAAAAAAATGGGGGGAAAATAAAATTACTTGTGTCACTCTCCTTATGTCACCACTGGAAGAGGAGTAAAGTTTGAAGATGTTCTAGGACAGGAGGGGAGGAAGTAGTCCCAACCAATCAGAACACAAGGACAAATTGGCCCGATCTACATGTGCCTGAAGAGGTGCAATAAGGGCTGGAAAGGGCACCTTTAGGGTTCGGGAGGGTGCAACATTTACACTCTCCCGAACCTTAAAGCGTATGGGCACCGCCATTTTAAAATGGTGGCGTCCATATGGGCGCGCCATGATGTCATGGTGCGTGCAGCATTTAGAAATGCTGCACGCGCCATGACAGCTTCGTGCAGTGGTAGGCGCCAAGTGTGCCCTTCCCACAACGCAAAAAAGGAGCTCAGAAACTGAGCTCTTTTTTTGCACCAGGTCTTTGGCGTGGCTTTCAAACAGCCGCACCAAAGACCTGGGGAGAAAGGGGTGGCAGCGGCAGCCCCTTTCTCTCCTCGCCTCTGCCGAGGGAAGCAGGGTGCAGCGGGTGCCCAGGGTGCCTGCTACACCCCACTTTGAGGCCATGGGGAAGCGGCAGTTTGCCCTTTCCCTGTGGCCTCCAGAAGCAGCAGGATGGGGCCTCCGAGGCTGCCAGTACGGCAGCCTTGGCCCTATCTTGCCACTTCTTGGGGTGGCTACAGACCGCCCCTTTTGGGCGGTCTGTATTGCCTCAATGAGACAGGTAGGATTATCACACACACATCAACTGGAACGGCCTGAAAATGTTCATTTCAGCTATGAACAGAAGTTTGCTTTTTTTGACCAGTAATGGGAGAAGGCCATACTAGATGTGGGATGAGTACTGAATGAGAACGGGGCTATGTGTTAACATTAATTCAATTCAGGTTACAGCCCATGCCCAGCCCAGTAGGAAAATGCTATGCAATAATCTCCTTTAAGACTTAAAAAATTGCATTCACACAGAACTATTTTTTTTAAAAAAATCTAGCATTAATTATTTATTGTTATGTCTCTTTATGTTAGTTCCAATTTACTGTGACTCTATCAAAGGGTTTTCTTTGCCAGATTTATTTTGAGGAGATTTGGTATTGCTGACTTCTTAGGCAAAGAGTGTGTGACAGGCCTGTGTTCACCCATGATGTTCTGTGGCTGAGAAGTGATTTGAACCCTCATCTTCAGGGATCCTAATCCAACTCTCAAACCCCTGCACCATGCTGGCTCTGCAATTTATTACTACACATCAGAAACATGAAATCTGCAGAAATTATATGTCTGATTTGTCCAAACAATCAAAACATTACAGTCTCACTAGCAAATTAAAATTGTTTAAAAGTGTTTTACATTGTTTGAATTGCTTACAGTGATTTTACTGGCTGTATCCTATCATGAGATCTGATTGTATAAAATGGGTCAGAAATACTTAAAACAGACAAACTCATATCCCATATTTTCCTAAGATCCAGTCCAGATGTTCAATCATCAGTAGATTGTAGAGGGAAAAGTAAATAATATATTCAAGGTTTTCAACTTGTCCTGAACCAGAAGGGCCTGTATGTTCAAGGTAAGACCTATTCCCCAGATCATCCTGCTAGAGCAATCAAAGGAATCAAATTTAAATGGGCTCTAGTAAAAGCCATTCTCCCTTCCTTTTTCTGTAATACTTCACTCCAACAATGGAGAACATTAGAAATATAGCACAAGTGCCTATAAAATACTGCTCTTTCAGAGGCTGAAGTTTTTTCATGGGGGTGCTGTTGTTTTTCAAACTGCATCCCAACATGCTCTATATAGAATTAGGATTTAGATATAACAATTACCAGTCAGCAGTATCATTGATCCTGAATATTCAGAATCTTGCTTTGATACTTTAAAAGTAATGTCTTGTTAAAAACCATGAAGTTAAGAAACAGAAACGGTAGTCTGTGGGCGTTCCCACCCCCCTTTTTTGTTTTGTTTTGTTTTATTATAGTAGAAGTGGACTACTATAGGGAAAACAGGAGCTAACTTAAAGTGGAATTATAGTGCTATATTTGTACAGTGTGAAAGCACCCTGCATCCCACACCACCAGATTTTTGACTGAAAACTTGTCCTGAAAGTATCTGGAAGTCTAGCTCTGGTTTTCACACAAAAGTTGTTGGGGGAGGTTGGAGGGAAGATTTTTGGTTATTTTCAGTGGTTTGGATGGTTGGGATGTTTACAGTGACACCACCAATCTGGGAGTCACTTTTACACTACACAATTATAGTGCTATTATTTCATTCTCTAGCCAAAAATTTGACATGCTCTTCCCTAAACTGTAAACCCCAGGATTCCACAGGATGGAACCATGGCTGTTAAAGTGGAATTATAGTGCTATATTTGTACAGTGTGAAAGCACCCTGCATGCCATTTTGGTCCATCCAGTGGCAAAATCTGGAGGGTTCAAGGGACTGGGGGGGGGCTTGTGGGTTTTGGGATTGCATGTGGCCAATATCTATTAAATGCTATGCTGTACCATTTCCAGATTTGGTAATACAGCTAATTAGTTTTAAAGCAGAACTTTTCCAAAATGCCCTCACCACAATCTGTCTACACAATGCAGGGTGAAATCCCCAATTTTAGTGTGGACTGTCTTCCTGAGGGATGGACCGTTCCACACCAAACCCATCCCATCCCTGCTTAAATTGGGTTCTAAAAGCTCATATTTTGCTCGTGGTACAGGAAAGTCTAGAGAATTCCTGAGTGGCTGTTTACACACATGTCCTGTTGTGCCTCCCAGCACTGTAACTGCTGGCATGATCGTGATCTGATCATCGCTGGAGCAGCCTCTGGCCGCTCCTGGCAGGCCGTTTGCTTCACCCCAAGACACAGAGCAATGAGTTCAAACAAGGGCTGGAAAGTAGTGGTGATTTTGGGGTTACTCCTTTTCCTACGCTGGAGTAAGATTTTTTTTTCTTAATGTTACTCCTACTCCTTTTTGTAAAAACCTCTTACTCCTTTACTCCTTACTCCTACTCCTACTTTCCATCCTTGGGGAAAAGTCCCTGTTGCTTTGCAAGGCTGGTGTGTGTGTTGTAAGTGCCTCTCTTTGCCTCCCAGTCCCTTCCCCAGTGCAACATAATAAAGTCGTTTTTTGGTGTTTGTATGTACAATATAATATCAGGAATAAGGAATAATATATTTTCTTATTCCTTGTTCCTACCCCTACTCCTGTAAAAATCTCTTACATCTTTACTCCTTACTCCTTACTTCTTACTCTTACTCCCCAGCCCTGGTTCATACTATAGGAAAAGACATTCTACCTCAACATTAGGAAGACAGTAAGAGCTGTTCAATAGTGGAACACATTGCCTCAGAGAGTAGTAGAGCATCCTTCTTTGGACATTTTAAAACAGAGGCTGGATGGCCATCTGTTGGGAGTACTTTGGTCATATATTCCTGCATAGCAGGGGATTGGATTTGCTGTCCCTTAAGGTCTCTTCCAACTCAGGGATTGTACGATTCTGTAACTTTAGCTTCACACAAGAGGTGACCATGCTAATGATTTGTAAGGACTAAAAGAAAGTCTATAACAGAATATATGTTTCTCTGTGAGATTCTTGTGCAACAGTTATATTTAAAGCTTGAACTATCACTGTATACCTCTGTGAACTAGCAAAGGGTGTCTCGCAGCTTGTCCTACATTTTAGGGCTGGAAGTGCAGACATAACAGTTTGTAAAAAAAAAAATTCAAGTCATGTTGCCAACATATAACAAAAACAAAAGAGGGAGGTGTTCTATCATTGGCAACTTTACCAATGTGAAACTATTCAGTGCTGGACTGAAATTGTTCAAGAATCAGATAAAGAACCAGAGAGTGTATAACAGTTGGATCATGCATTTCAAAGCGATTCTTTACACTTGTAATGGCTATAGCAAATGTGTGGATTCTGTCAGGATTTCTTTTGACAGCCATGAACACACTTTTTTTTAATGTAATGTTACTACCCTAAAATCACTGGTAGGAGTACAGTAGATTTTACTGTTGTTTTTCAGTGCAGCAGTAACACAAAAACATTTATGACTGATAAATCCCTTAGCTACTTGACTTTTTTGGGAAAAAATAGTAACTATTTAACTTTGATTTGTTCCACTCCTTGTTACAGTAAACTGATGTATGTAAAATTAATTCACTTGCATAAATTTAAGTATATTTTAATAAAGATGTAGTAAACAGGAAAGTGCTGTATATTCCTATGTATTTCTGTGAAGGCATCTTTTGTCTTTAATAGAAAAAGGAGTTGGACCTTATTGCATTACACTCTTAAAAGGGGGCTAGGTCTCTTTAACTGCTGTCTCTGCCTCCTATTACATTTTGGGACTTGCAGTTTAGGAAGGAGCATTTAGAATATTCAGCCTCACTTAACTACAAACCTGAAAATGCAACAGGAGGCCATCAGAGCAGTTAAAGTGACCTAGCACCATTTTAAAAGTGTAATGCGATAAGGTCCTTAGAATGTTGACGAACTACTTAGGATCCTACAAATTTCATCAACAATTCTGCAGACAGAGAACTACTGGTTGGAACATGTAGATGAAAACATGGTTCTCAAGTGGACAAGTGAAGTCTCTAACTGAACAAGTCAGAAAGGGGAGTTCTAAATATGTTATCTAATAAGGGTAGTGCAATATTTATTGTATACTAGAAGCTTCCATTTTGTCACATAGCATTTAAATGGCTTCTAGAGTGATTAGTTTCAATTCCTGGATGTGATTATTCCGCACATCCTCTGGGTGACCATGTGTGGAACAAGATGCTTGATAGATCTTTCATCTGCTCAAACCAGATTCTTATATTCTTAGGATATATCATTTCTGAACCTTCCAGTTCTTGTGCAGTGATTGAAAGGGAATGCTTACATTTTGCATATGGACCCCATATTAGAAGTTGACCTGAGCCACTAAGGGGCTAAACAGATGGGCAGAAAAAAGCTGCCTTTTCTGAAGCCACATTGAAACCCCATCAATCGCACCACCAGCTCCCAAGGCAGCTGGAGTGCTCATGTCATGATCAAATGACATGGCTTTAAGCCAGGAAGAAGCAGGAAAAATCTGCTTCTTTTTAAAATGGCTTTTCTTTGCATAAAGGCACTTTTCTGCTGGGCTTCAAGGCATGTGTCATCTAAATGCCACGCCTTCAAGCCAGCCTGAAAGCACCTCTTTTTGCCTGTCTGTTTAGCTCCATTGATACTTCTGTTTCTGTTTGTGTTGCATGAAGATTAGGGCCCGTGCTGTTTGTATCACTGCAGTGGAACTCACAAAGACTCATCAGAAATAATCTAATGGCATCAGATCTTGGACACTAAGCAGAGTCAGACCTGATTAGTACTTGATAGAAAACCTCCAGTGAATACCAGATGTTGTAGGCTGTATTTCAGAGGAAGGAAATGGCAAGACCCACCTCTGAATATTCCTTGCCTAAAAAAAACCTTATGACACATAAATTAATATTGCTGAAATTTTATTGTGTGAACATCAGGTACTAGATTCCCCCCCCCCCACACACACACACACAATATTGCACCTATTACATCTAGGACATTGGTCTCACCCAGTATGGCAAAGCAATGCTTACTGAACCTGAGCATAAAATGTGTTTCCTTGCAAGATTAGGGCAATGTCCTTATAACTTAAACAGGACACCCCATGAAGCAAAATGAAGGAATCTGGTATGAGGGGCAGATTCCAGAAAGTAAAACATAGTATTGTCACCAATTGCTCTCTACATGTTTTTAAAAATTGGATTCTAATTGAGATCCAGAAGGATTCAAAACATCCTTGCGATGCCTGCCTAACTTTGCTGATAACCTGCAGTAACTGGTACTACCCAGTGTGGGCAGGTAGTATTGCAAATTCTTAAAATGCCTAATGATTTCTTTTGTTCATAAATGTCTTTATCATACTGAAAGAGACAATATAGATGTGTGTGTGTGTGTGTTTTAACTGCAAGTCTGACTGCTTATATCTTTCTGAAATATTTTACTTTGGATAACAGTTTTCACTCTAGATGAAGAGTCAAAGTTCAAGATTAAAATTCAGGGTATGTATTTGATATTGCAGCAATCTAAGTTTTGAAAAGTTTAATAGGAAATTATATAACAACTTTAATGGGAGTAAACTTTTAATTCCTTTATTCTTTAAAGGCCAGCAAACTTAAGAGTGTAATCTATCCAAAAATTTGGAATAATAATTACTTATTTATTCATAACTACTTAAAAATTCTTTTTCATGATTTTGTTAGTTACATTTGCTGACACTAGGAATATTGAGAAGTTGGTTTGGTAGCTTTTATGTACCCCAAAACTTTTCAGTACAGAGAGCATTCTCTAAAGGCTGCCTGTGTTATTAAATGCAGTGTTCGTTATTAGGAATAAAGCTATAAATTAGTGAAGATGTAGTGTCACAAGAGTCTCCCAACAAAAGTTAAATAAAACTTTTTCCTCTAGTCTTGGTGCTGGAGAGAATTCTAGTCATTAGATATAGGCAGTTGCTTTATCTAATTTATATATATTTATCAGTGGGTTAGCTAAGCTGAATTTATAGTTCTAAAGGTAGCCACCATTGCAAAAGTAGGAATCCCAAATATATTTTCCATATTTAAAAACTAATTTAATGTCAGAAGCAATGTATTCAGATCACAATGCATATATTTTCTTTCACATACTGCGCCACATCATATATGTGCCCCATCTGTCATGTAAGCCAGGAACAATTTAGAAGCACTTTTATTGGTATTAACATAGCTATTATTTTTTTATTATGGTCCCTGGAATTTAATATTATTTTTTCTGTTTGTGATGAATGAGGTAGCTAGATATTAAGACTGCAAAGCAGTGCAAGATGGAACTTAGCCACTGGTTGATTTGGCACAGAAAAAGGAAACATAGCTGCAAATGTGTGTGTTCAGTATTGCTGTCTTGCTGATACTTGTCATATTCTATTTTAGAGCATTACCATTATTAACTCTTTATTTTATTTTCTCAAATTCCCATTCTCTAAAATAGTTTTTCCATGAGTGAAGAGCAGTATACTATATTGCAACAATTCTTTCCCACTTACTTACTGGAAATTCACAAGGGACTAGCACCCAGTGGGTTATGCACAAGTGCCGATCCAAGGACCTCCACTTTGAATAGCACAAAATTAGAGCAGATAATACTGGAAGTAAGGCTGAATACTTTGGTTCTTTGATACTTGCCTTCAGAACATGAGGGAAACACAGTGAAGTAGTTGGCTGGTTTTAGGCTTCCTAATGAGACAAAGCTGCTTTTGACGTTCCAGCCCTCCAAACCTCTTACTATTGCCGGCAGGTAAATACTTCAGAAAGCCACTCGCAGTATGAAATTATTAATCTTCTCTCCCACCAACCTCTGTGCCCATTAAAGTTCATGTTTACGATCCCGTTCAGAGTCCCATTGACCTGAGAGTTCAGGACATCTGCCTTGACAAGTAGTGCTTTCCACAGCCCTACAATATATTTCCTGAAAAAATAATCTCTCTGTGCTTTCTTGCTAAAAATGTAGGACACTTGTAAGATCTGTTTATTTAAGCAACCTTTCAAACACAGGGACAGAGCTTGTATTCTGACATACCACAAAAACCATTACTTAATACGACATGCACAAACACCAAGCAAACTCAGGCTCCTGTGCTCCCCCTTACCACCTGTGGTACATTTATAAGGAAGATTGGGGAAGTGTTTACTTCTGTTCTCGGTTAATACGTTTCCCCCTCACACTGCTTGCATGGTGGGAGGGAGAAATGTTTGATGGCCTCATATGAGGAGAGGCCACATTAATGGTTGCCTTGGCATTTCCTGCTAAGACTTGGAGTGCTATGGGGTGAAGCCAAGGTTAGATAAGGCTCTACCACCCTTCACTCCCCAGTCTTTTGGGATTTTCAATCCACCCTCCTGCTTTTAGCTTTTTGGGGCCAGCCAGAAACTTTCTCCCCTTTCCACAGGTTTTTGCCTACCTACACTGTGCTTTGGGGACTTGGAAATTGGCCTTGGGTGGTGTCTTAAATATGCAGTCACTTGGTAGGTAGTGAGGGGAGAAAGGAAGAGTTTGGTGATCACCTATGGCAACCTTTTGGTGAAGGATATACCTCTGGAACTGCCCCCACTGGTCAGTTATATTTCAGAGGAAAGAACTGGCTGGCCAGGGAATGTTTCCCACCACAATTGGGTGGCTTGGCGATTGGATCCTCTGGTAGGACTTCCAGTGGTTGGCCAGCTGGGAAGCAACCCAGTTTTTGGAGTATAGTTGGCCCTCCTTATCCACGGATTTTTATCCATAGATTTGAGCATGCATGGCTTGAAAATATTCCCCAAAAGTATAAATTACAAATATCAAACCTTGATTTTCCATTTTATATATGGGACATCATTTTGTTGTGCCATTAATGGGACCTGAGCATACAAGGATTTTATTATACACGGAGGTCCTGGAACCAAACCCCAGCAGAAAACAAGGGCCCACTGTATCTTCAGGGCTCAGGTATTTTGCCCAAGGAAAGCTACAGAGGAGGTCTAGGATAAGCCAACTGCCTCAACTGGTCCCACATTTGGTTGCTCTCCCCCCCTCCCCACTTTTGTTGCAGATTAAAATAGGTAGTTTAAATAAAGTTGCCCATATTTTATCCCATGTTCTGTATGTGATCTTGTTATTTCATGAGTTGGTCATCAACTGTGATTACTCCTGATGAACCCAGGGATCTGGGAAATAAATGGTGAACCAGGAATGGCAGTAAGAAAGATGGCCACAGCACCATGACAGATGATGTCTCAGAACAATTAATTGGACATAATGTGTATACAGAGTGCACATTGAAAAACTCCTGAGGAGTTTAGTATGTAGTAAAGTGATCCTTTTGTCGTTCTGCCCATATATATTCCATTGGTCTCAAACTATGTTTTAGCAACTTCATATTTTGATTTTAAGTGTAGTTAATTGTGGACATAGGCTTTTATTTTTAGTACTGGAGAAGGATTCTAGTAATAACATGGACTACTACAGAGATAAGTAAATGGCACTATATCAAATCAAGTCTGAACTCTCCCTTGAAGACAAGATGACTAAACTGAGACTCTTGTAATTTGGCTATACCATGAGAAGACGTGATTAACTGGAAAGGATAATAATGTTTGGTAAAGTAAAAGGCAGTAGAAAAAGAGGGAAATGGATAGATCCAATCAAGGAAACCATGGCCCTGAGTTTGCAATATCTGAGCAGGGCTGTTGATGATATGGTGACTTTGAAATCTCTCATTCATGATATCTCCATAAGTCAAAGTTGATTCGTAGGCAAATAACAACAAATAACAATTTTCTTAAGATGTATATATAAGGCAGGTTTTTAGAAAAATCAAGCTAAAAGCATGATGATACAAGGTGCAATCACAATTAAACAAGCTATCACCCTAAAGGCACCAGATTTTGTCTGATCTTGGAAACTTAAAAGGTCAGCCCTGGTTAGTACTTGGATGGGAAACAGCCAAAGAATACCAGGTGCTATGAGCTATATTTCAGAGGAAAGAACTTACAAAACAACATCTGAGTATGCCTTGCCTAAGAAAACCCTATGAAACTGAAGGTGTTGCCATAAGTCAAAAGGTGACTTGAAGGTGCATGTGCATACATACTGAAATCCCATTAATTTTAATACATATATAATTATTGTCACAAATCCATAACAATGAAGACAAATATACAGCATGCTGACCTCATTAGAAAAACTCCTTGCAACCAATTAATCAGTTGTTTGTTTGAATAAAAATGTGTTTACTGCCAGAGAAAAGAGAGCAGAAATGGAGGCTATTCCCTGGAAGGAGCCACTGAGAGGGCCCTCCCCTTTCTCCTCACCAGGTCTGTGAAAGTGCTATGATTGAGGGAAAGCCCTGCCCCAAGGATCATAAGAGTCATGTACCTTCATATAGGGATTTAGGGGCTGTACAGCCACCTTCAGTGTGCCAGATTGGGGCCGCAGCAACCGCACATTGCAGCCCCAATCCAACCTTTCCAGGGTGCAAAAAGAGGAGCTGCAAAAAGTGGCTCCTTTTTGCACCTTGGAAAGGGTGTGATAGCCACAGCTTTAAAGCACTCCTTTGGTGCTGTGTCGTGTGGACACAGTGCCAGAGGTGCATCGTGACACCACATGCTGTGTGGAGCAGCGCATGGTGTCACGAAGTTGGGATGTGCCTCATGTGGACGCCATACCTTGAATCTGTCCCCAGGCCAGCTTCAATGGCCAGTCTGCAAAGGGCCTCAAGCTGCATGGGGCTTTATAAATCACCAGCACTGTATTCTACATCTGCAGAACTTGTGGCGAGAGTGGAAATTAGGCCTGTCCGAATCTCTCAGTTCTGCTATCTGAGTCTTCCTGGAAACTGTAGCTCAAAAAGTAACTTTTCAAAGCTTATATGGCTCCTTCACCATATGCCACATTTTCCATGGACCCATTCAACCTAACTCTTAGCATGATAATTGGCTGTGTGAGTTGACTTTTATCTTAGCCCTGTAGAACATCTTCCTCATGGCATTAATAATTGTACCAAGCCCTGATGAAAAACTTCTTTGGAGTGACTGAGTAAGTGGTGTAGGGATGTCTGATATGGGCTTTGAGGACATAGGATAATTGCCCTTTAGGAGTTTATCAGACAATGGAAATTGGAAGTATAATCTAATGGCAATCCGAACGCAATCATGGGGTTTCACGTTATTTCATATTAAAGTATCTCATGCAATTTCGAGCAAAAGGGAAGTCATTCCAAATGCAATCATGGGTTTTACATTATTTTGTATTAAAGCATCTCACGCAATTTCAGGCAATGGGCAGTCATTTTCAGGTAATGGGAAGTCATTCTGAACGCATTCCGAATGCAATTGGAATGCACATAAATTCGCTAAACTAGCAAATTCACGTGAATTCGAATTGGCTCCAATTGGCTCCATTCAAAATAAAGAGATCTGATAAACTCCCTAAAGACAGTGTTCTTTAATAGTCATGCTTTAAGAAAGCTCTATTAAACAAACTGTTAATGTCCCAGTAAAAGATTTTCCTCTTTCTAAATTTCAGCCTCAGATCCTAGCATAGTATTAGTGCTTTGGTCACACTGGAGAGATATTTAAAGTGCAATATATAAACTGTGAGAAATAGATTATCTTACTTGAAAAGATAAAGACAGTAATTCAGCTGCATTTTTCTTCTTAAGAAAGAACACCTTTTTCCCATTTGTGACAACTTCCTTTTTAGTTTCAGAGTAAAGCCATGGATATTTTTAAAGCACAAATATCTTTACTAGTACTGAAAAACTCATTTTGTGGTGGATTTCCAGGAGGGAAAACGTTGATCTTGCCTTCACTTACACTTCCTCATATGTTACTCAGTCATTTTTGATATAGTGAAGCCTAATTGATTATGTAGTGTTCGTGTGATCCCTGACTGGATACATTCTCATATACCGTATATACTCGACTATAAGCCAAAAAATTTATGCCCCCAGATGGACTTCAAAATCCCAGGGTAGACTTATAGACGGGGCAATAGAGTTTCCAAGGCTGCAATCGCCAAAAGCTGGGAGAAAAAGAGAGAATCGAAGCCCCCCTTTCCAAGTCTGGAATCGGGAGGAAAAAGGAGAAAGAAAAAGGGGTTTGGACTTCTTTCTCTTTCTCCCTTTCCTTCCCGCTCTCAGCCTTGGAAAAGGGAGAGAGAGAGAGAGAGACCAAGCCGATCCCTTTTCCAAGGTTGGGATTGGGAGGAAAAAAGGGAGAGAGAGAGAGAACAAGCCCCCTTTTCCTTCTTCCTTTTCCTCCCAATCCCAGCCTTGGAAAAGGGGGCGGCTTGGTCTCTCTCTCTCTCTCATTTTCCCTTTTCCAAGGCTGAGGGAGGGAGGGAAAGGGAGAAAGAGAGAGAGAGCCCAACCCCCTCCCCCTTTCTTTCTCCCTTTCCCTCCTGATGCCAGCCTTTCTGCCTTGTTCATCTGCCTCTACCTTGGATGGTGTAGGGCTCTGGACCCATGCCAAGGAGCACATGGGGAGATAGGCAGAAGGGCTCAGCCCTGCCCAAGAAGGGACCAAGCCCAGGGAAACAAAGCTGGCAGCAAAGGTCCTCCTCCTGCATAAGTAACTTAGCAAGCCCTCCTACATCTCCCTGTACTTCAAACTGGGAATGGGCAGAGAGCGTGGAAAAATTCCTTTTCAAATTACAATTCCCAGAATTCCTATCTATTATTATTGGTGTTATGTGCCTTCAAGATATTTCTGACTTAGGGTGACCCTAAGGCAAACTTACAATGGTTTGTTTTTTTGCAAGTTTCGTCAGGGGTATGTGTCTCATTGCCACCCTCTGAGGCTGAGACAGTGTGACTTGCCCAAGGTCACCCAGTGGTTTACATGACCGAGCCAGGCTTCAAACCCTCTTCTCCAGAATCACAGTCCAACATTCAAACCACTACATCACACTGACTCTGGAGAGCAAGGTTCAAATCCCATCTCGGCCATGTAAACTTGGGCAAGTCACACTCTCTCAACCTTAGTGGAGGGCAATGGCAACCCCCCCCCCCTTTGAAGAACATTACCAAGAAAAGCCCATGATAGGTTCACCTTAGAAAGGATGTGAAGGCACACAACACACACACAGACGGTTGGAGGAGAACTTCTGGGAACCGTAGAGCCAAAAAGGGAACTTTTCCAAGCTCTGGGAATGGGGCATCCATCTACCCAGCAGCAGACAAGCCACTCCAATCCCTTGCCCCACAAGAACACCTGCTGCAGATCTTTTTTTCCCCTCTGGCCACTGGGGCAGTGGGGAGGGAGGAAGAGCTCAGTGGTTCCCAAACTTTGGTCCTCCAGATGCTTTGGACTTCTACTCCAAGAATTCCTGGTTATTGGTCAGGCTGGTGGACCAAAGTTTGGGAATCATTGCTTGATGGACATCCAAACAGCAGCAAAGGCTCTCCTCCTGTTTAAGTAACTTAGCAAGCCCTCCTACATCACTCCCCCCCCCCCAGCTTTTGGCGATCACAGCATTGGAAACCCTATTGATTCTTCTATAAATATACTCCAGGATTTTGAAGTCCATTTGGGGGCATAAATTTTTCAACTTATAGTCAAGTATATACAGTATGTACATTCCATTCTTTATCAAACTATTCGTATCAGTTCAGGGTAAAGACAATTCTTATGTTAAACAGGGTGGTATGATGTTGCTTTGCAATGAATCTTCTTTTTTTAATGTGAGGTTGGTGCTTTACTACATGATCAAACCTGCACTTAAAAGAGTTGTAAAAGATAAAATTTATGGAAAGTTATAAAGTTACAGAAATTAATCACTGCTAGTTCTCTGGCAGTTTTCCTTTGCTTCATCCTTTAGATCTTTTGTTACATGTCCCTAAGTTTTACCCTCTACTTATCTAAGGGTCATATCAAATGATTTTGACCCCAAAACCAGCCCTCGACTTATACATGAGTATATACGGTAATTAATTCTGGAATGAGAAAGCAGCAGTGGGCAGGAGGTAGAATGACACTGGAAAAACAGCAAACCTATTTAGGGGTTGTCCTTGTAGCAAAATACAAGAAAATTCATAAAGGAGTGATACTGTTATTGGCTAAACAAAATGCACAAAATACATCACACAGCCTTTGAAAGCTTCACTAGCTTCTTAATCTGGTAAATGTTTAAAATCATACAGGAGAAGAAAAATAATAATGTTAGAGCCACAGACCTATATCTTGTTTCAGATGTTATTTCTGCTATCAGTTAAGATAGTCTGGAAGGATCTCAAGGCAGGCAAAGACCACTCTCCTTGTTGGCTACTTAGAGACTAGGGATAAATGGAAATAAAACACAGGTAATCAAATTTTAACTCCATTAACAACAGAAAAGTAACTTATCTTGAGATTCAGGCTGTCTATTCTGTGTGAAGTTAGTTGCTCCTTTCTTAGGCAGAGAACACATAATTTCTCAAGAAATTCTGTTACTGTTACATCTCGAAAAACCTTTAGGTGCTGTATAGGTAAAATATGCCAATTTTAGTCCAAATTGAAGAATTTTATCTTTGTTGGAGTAAACGCCTCAAAGATTTATATCCCAGTCCACTAGCTTCCTCTTGTTAAAGTTCTCTCTGTTGCAGAAAAATTCATAACAATGGAATGTTGAGGAACAGCAGCAGATCAGGTAAATAAAACTTAATACTACAGAATTTGTGGGATTGTCGGACTGTGTGGCCATGTTCTAGAAGAGTTTCTTCCTGACGTTTTGCCAGTATCTGTGGCTGGCATCTTCAAAGAATAGTGGAATGGAAGAGAATGGATATATATATATACTGTGAATGAATGAATGAATGAATGAGTGAGTGACCCTGGGTAGGGAGGAGTGATATATACTGTGTGACCCAGAGTCACACAGTATATATATACCCACTCTCTTCCATTCCAGTATTCTCTGAAGATGCCATCCACAGATGCTGGCAAAACATCAGGAAGAATCTCTTCTAGAACATGGCCACACAGCCCGAAAAACCCACAAAAAAAACTATGGATGCCAGCCATGAAAGCCTTGAACTTCACAAGACTAAATAGTTTTCAGCTGGAGGAACTCTACTACATGGAAATTGTTAGCCGTCTACCCAAAATTGTCAGTAGAAAGTAATTCAGTACAGATATTTCAATATGGATCAAGCAAACACTTCCTTGTCTCTTCTGGGGCGATGCTGGTCTGATCTAGCAAAAATGCGTTCATTGTCAAACTAGTGTATTCTAATCTTTTTTTTTTTTCT
>JAOEGL010000001.1:47775389-47815389 GCA_034509955.1 Urosaurus nigricauda | reverse complement strand
ATGATCCAGCTGGACAAATCAGGCTACAAATTTCAGTACAAAGATGCTGAAAACGTAAGTGGAGGGAACAATATGAGCTTCTCCTAAAAACACTGAGGTCTCTTGTGATCAGCTCTTTGCCAGCAAGCTGTGACTCCTGCCCTTTTCAGTAGAGGCCTAGCACATAGTTTTAAAAAAAGAAGAAAGAGACTTAGATATTCAGATAAATCCTTTGTTTGAGTCAGAAACTAATGTGAGGAAATTCCATGAAAACCAAGTACAGTCGGCCCTCAGTATCCACAAACTTTCCATCCACAGATTTGAGTATGTTGTTCCTATGTTGTCCCCAATGGTGATGGGTGCTGCCATTAGGGACAGAGATTCTTCCCCTGTATTTAAAGCTGTTCCCATAGATCAGGTTACCTAAGCTCCAGTTTGGAGGCAGCCGCAGCAGGTTGCTTTGGCATTGTAGGGCCAAAACATTTCCATCTGTGCTCCTTCACTGTCTTTTTTCCCCACGGTTGCCTCAGGGCTCCTCGCATCACCCAGCCGTCCACTCACTTTTCTCCTTGGTGACGTTGCGCCCCCTCCTCATCCAGCCCAGTCAAAATGCTGGGAGCCCCAAAGGTAGTGCTTCTGCTGAGGAGAAAAAAGAGAGCTATGTTGCCACAGATGAAGATGTTTCAGCCCTACGATGACAATGCCACCCTCAGCAGATGCCTCCGAACCAGAGCATAGGTAACCTAAGACCTAGGTAAAGCTGGAAAGATGTGAAACAGCTTTAAATACAGGTGCCAGAATCTTTGTTCCTATTGGCAGCCCAGCTGCATACATGCACCACCATTGGGGACAACGCGGGCTTGAGAATCCGTGGATTTTAGTATCCATGGGAGATCCCAAACAGATCATCATCCCACCTTTCTCATAAAATTAGGACTTAAGGCAGCTTACAATTTTAAAAAGAATACAATTAAAATGTATAAAAAGATGAACATTAAAAAAGGATCAAACTATCAAAATGATTTAAAACTATCCCTAAAAGATTTTTTTTAAAAAATAAAACCTTTTTAAAAAATATAAGTATTATCTGTAGTTGTCCTTTTGGCAGTTAAATCTGTCAGTTTAAGGAGAAAAGAAAAAGGTCTGATTATTTCCTCTCCATTTCTTTTCAATTTAAAACAGTTCCTATGTATTTGTTACATTTTTATATGGTTTATCCCTATTTGACAGAAACTGAAATTCAGCTAGGATCATCCCACACATAAGTGCCCCTTACAAGTACAGGCATGCTTTCTTGGATGCTGCAGGAGTTGGTATTTCCTTCCACTCTGCACAGCACTCAAAGCCCTCAATTTGTCTCACCTGGGTATTTCATGGTTCAAGGTGAGCAGGCAGGATTGGAAAAGCATCTGATAATCCTTCTCCCTAGCCAGATGTACAATGACTATAGGAGTGCTGAGACTCATGGAGTACCCTCATGGATCTAAGCACTATGGAACAGAGTAGCCAGACCTCCAGTTCTTCCTGGTTATGGAGTGGAGTAGCCAGACCTTCTCCAATCCTGCCTGATTGCCATGAAGCATGGAGTGGCTGTGCAAGGCAAACTTTACCGTTTTGCAGCAAGTCAGGGCTGTGGTTAATGGTTCACTGTAATGTAGTTCCACATTTAGATATTTACACTACATTGAGGGAGATGTTAAATTGGCTCCAGAGTTTGTTGACTTATTAATTTTTTTAAAAAAAAATATTTAACTTACCTTACATGGACAATAAATACATTAACATTGTAAAAAAATATTACTCAGGAAAACTTTTCCACTTTCAAATTGTTTTGGCTGGAGCACTGTTGCAACCACTAGTCAAACTTTTCCAAGAGATACATGGAAGCCCTTTAATAGCCCTTTACTTATTATTTTATATTTTTATTTTATTTATGGTATTTATACCCCGCTCTTCAGCCTTAATGGCTATCAGAGCAGCTTACAATTATTAATTTTTATTAGATGGTTCCCTGCCCTCAGACTTACATTCTAAAATACACGACACAAAAGGAGAAGGGGATGGTGGTGGAGAAGGGATTTAAATGTGATTTTTAAATAAATGTGATTTTAATTTAATAAAATTTAAATAAATGTGATTTCCCCTTTCCCAGACAAGGTAGAATGCCAGTCAGTCAAGTATGCTACATGCTAACTAAAGTTTTCCTTAACACAGCTCTTTTATTTGTTATATTTATAAACAGTTATTATGTCCCGTTAAGAGGTGGTGTAACTGGTACTGACATGATGAAGTGCTTGGAATTAAGTGGCAATGGAACACTTCTCCATTTCCCAGTCTGTAATATTTTAAAATAAGGAGATAACTTGACAATGAAATATCTATGCAATATTTACATTTTAAACTCACCTTTAAGCAAAAACGAAATAGTCTATTAGCTACATTATGTGACACCCTGGCTTCATTTAAAACTAAGTAGTATTCTGACAACACAGCAAAATAAGCCATAAAGGAATGTCTGTATATTATACTTGTGTATGTCCTTATTGCCATAGGCCTCTGGGTAGAATGATTAAATGAAGATAGCTTAGAGGGACTGATACAAACGCAGTGTGCTGTTGGTCTAATATAGATGCCATTATATAAATTTTTACAGCAATGTGAAGAATATAGTAATAGATTTATTTCTTAGCAGTTACAAAGTAAAAGGCATAAGTAACAATCACTGAAAGCATTAAGGATTTGGAATTTTCTCTTTCTGTTTGCTTATTGAGTGGGATTTTGAAACATTACCAATGCAGCCTTTTATTATTATGCATAATGGATTGCTGCATTTAGTAAAAAAAACAACAACCCTGTTTAATGATTCCTCCTTCCACCCCCTGTTCCATCACCACCACCATACAAATGCTGTGTTCTTCCAATAAACAACAAATGGAAAAGGAGCACACAGCCAAATGGTTGGATTCTTGAGTGAAATCTGCAGCAATTTCATAATAATGTATGACTGAGAAGTGAATATTTAAACAGGTTTATTGTACATCCTTGTAACTCTGGCAATCCATTACATCTAACAAAAAAGTATGCTGATGATGTTTCTAAACCCCACTTCATAAAACAAATAGAAGGCAAAATTCTAGACTATTTATAGATGCTTTCTGCTTCCATCATGAAAATACCAATAAATACAATTAACACATTCAGACTTGCATACTTTGAAATTTCATTGTACTTTCAAAGAAGTAACTTCTTTTTGTCTCAAATGAATATTCTGAGCAATCTCATATTTAACAGAAAATTCAATCAGTCGTTCGCTTCACTATATTTTAATGTAAAATGGACTAAACGTACATACCACAAAGATATCCCCAAACCCATTGCTCTGTTTCTAACTTATCAAATAGCCTCATACAGGAAATGGATAGATAATTTCTAGACATCCAGGGACTTCACTCCATCTCTGAACCTCATAAGACTTCAAATATTTCCTGCTAAATTTCTGACCAATTCCAATTGGAAATTTTGACAGAATGTCTCAAGTGCTGATTATAGTGCTGAGTAAACCCTAGGGAGCATTCTGTTTCTATTGTTGTCGTTGTTTACCTAAGTCATCTCCATCAATGTTATTATCCCACCTTAAGCCCGAAACAGATGGGCAAGATAGAGCTCCTTCGTGCCACTTTGGGGCAGGATGTGAACATGACACACACCCCTGGGGTGACCTGAGGCTGCCTGAGGAGGACCAGGGCTGCTGAAAAAAGGAGCACAAAAAAGCACTTCTTGTTGGTGGCCCATTCGGGACCAGGGCGCAGGCAGCAGCAGCCAGTCACTGCACCAGTCAGGGAGCAACCAGGAGGCCGCTCCAAGCTGGCCGTCTGCTTTGTCCCTTAGTTTACTTGGCAGTAAGTTCTTCTAGAGAAACATGGCTGTATTTGCTTCAAATTAACACATTTAAGATCTACAGTATATGCAAAGGGTTCTTGCAGCACCCTTGAGACTAACTGAATGATAGAAGTTGGTAACACGACATAACAGACCTAGTGATGCCAGTGGCTTTTGTAGACTTGAGTCTACTTCCTCAGATGCATGTAATGGGGTGAAAAGTCAAGAGACAGACCTGTGAGTGAGAATGTCCATAGGAATGCAAAACTTTGTGGGTGGGGAGATGAGGTGACAAGTTCTGTTTTAACTATGGTCGTTGAGAGACAAGGCAAGAATGTTGCGTAAGGCAAGGTTAGTAGATAACCATATGAATGGGTATTGGGCTGTAGTGTTGGAGCCAAAAAGAAGATGTCAAGAGAATCCCCATGAGACTTGGGGACTAATATAGCTAGTGTTATAATGTGTGTAGTGTGCAAGAAAACCATTGTCTGTTCAATGCACTGCTGATGGACTGCAGTTTGTTGATATATTCAAGTTCTGATGTTTCTCTTTCTAATCTTTCTTTGTAGTCTGTTTGTCCAAGGAACACTGTTTTGAGCATTTAAGATCTAGCAGATCTCTAGAAGTGCAAAATGTTTTTGGTAACTTAAGCAAAGCATACCTGACCACATTGTTTCATTTCACTTGTCACATTGTTAGTTTTGGATAAAAAAAGTTTCTTTAAACATGTTGAACTTCTTTCTTTTTAGTGTAGGGAGAAAATCCTTTTCTTTCTATATTATTTTTGCCTCTGGCACAGGTATTTTTTTCATTAAAGAAGTAATCCCCAGGAACACATCTACTTTCTTAATTGAGTATACCCATAACTTCTGGCAGCCATGTGCATAGAGTTGGCTCTGAGAGGGATTAGAGATGGTCTCAAAAAATAAATAATAATTGCTCCATTTGTTTTCATTAGTAAAATTTTAGTAATTTCACTTTTCATTTTCAGCTTTATTCTAGTTAGTTCATTTGATTTGTTATCTAGTATGATTTTTCCATTGATTTAAATTAAAGACCCAGCTAGTTGTTTATCGTATTAATTTTGTTTTCCCTGCAAATGGCTAAGATTTTCAATCATTCACTCCCTCCCCCAGGGCATCAGATCTGACCAGTTTCAAACATATTGGACAAGGGGGTTCTGATTGTACAGAAATTTTTTAAAGCTGTATCCTGTAAAATTCCTGTTGATTTAAATTACAAATTCAGGAACAATTCTGCTTGTAATTTCTGTGTTTTACATAGTAGTGGTATGCCAAATTTCAGGTGAGACACAGGAGCCTCATATTGTAGGTCCAAATCTGTATCTAATAATTTCACTGCATTCTCTTCGTATGTGATCTATGCAGACTTGTTTCAGTATGCTGCAATTTTTCATTCCAACAGAAAGTAATGTAAAATTAATCAAACAAATGAATAACTTGTAGATTTCTTGTTCGGAATTAATTCATTTGAATCCTTATTCACTTTTAAGGAATTGGACAAATGGAGCTAATTCATTTCACTTTTCATTAGCTGTTAACATGAATGGACAGCCTAAGAGGAATCATCAGAATTGCCCACTGCTAATGCAACCCTAGGGGTTATTCACACTGTGAACATAATCCAGGATGAATCTGGGTTAAATCTCCATTGTTCACATTCATCCTGAATGCAGCCAATTAAGTTTGGAGAGGGTCTGCCAAAACCCCACTTAATCTGGGATAATTGATATTGGGGTTTTCTCCAAGTTTTTTTTTTTAAAGAACTGCATTGTAAGTAGTGTGAATAACTGAATAGACCTGGATAAAAATGCTGCATACCAAAAAAGGGGTTCTTTATTAGAACACCTGCAAATGTGAGCAACTGAACTCACAGAGATGGGCATCGATGCAGCTCGATGAAATACCATAGTGTGAATAACAAACCTGGAATGTGTGAGTGAGATAATAATAATAATAATAACAACAACAACTACTACTACTACTACTATTATTATTTGTGTTTATTTGCATCATTGCACTAAAAAAAAAGATGTCTGAATGAGCCCTTAGTCAAACTTTTCAGCACAGGTGAAACTGAAGTAGCAACCATCCTCTGGAGAAATAATCTCCAGACTGGCTGTTCTGAAAGGGACCTGCCATTGCTTCAGTACAGTTAATCTGAGTCAAACTAAAGTTTTAAAATTCATGCTTTGAAATTTTGGAGATTTGTCAGTTCAGATATTTTTCTATGTATAAACTGTGTAGGTTTGTTGGTAATTGTATCTAAAGGATTTAGTCAAAATGTACCTAAATTGTCATTATTTAAGATCTCCTGTTAATTTCATTAGGGATATAAATGGATCTTTTATCAAAACTAGGGAGGCTTGGTTCAGTCCTTGCTTTGAAGATTACTATGCTTTGCAGCCTACTACTAAAAACATGGATTATTATCTGTACATTTTCTATTATTAATATTATTATATTTGTATCCCTCCTTTTTCTCAATTGTGACTCAAGGCAGCTTACAAAAATTAAAACAGATACAGATTTAAAAAATGTACAACAAACCATTAAAAATAGCAAATATAAACAACACAGCACATGGAAGGCCCCTTTCCCCCTGAGTAGTCCGCTGTCAGAGGTCTGGAAAAGAGAAAGGATAACAAAACCTGCCTGTGAAAGAATAACAAGGAGGGCACCAGTCTAACCTTTCTAGGAAGGGAGTTCCAAAGCCTGGGAGCTGCCACCAAGAAAGCCTTCTCCCATGTCCCCACCAGATGTATTTTTGAGTGTGATGGGACAGAGAGAAGAGTCTCCCCACAAGATCTCAGGACACATATACTTAGGAAAGCCTAACTGGTTCTATGAATAAAAATTCATAGAATCCTATATGTAACTGATCTGCACTGCAGAAATAATGCAGTTTGACACAACATTAACTGCCCTAGCTCAGTGCTACGGAATCCTGAGATGTGTAGTTTGTTGTTTAGCCCCACAATTTATTTTTACTGGAATAAAACCTGGGGCTTTTTTGTGTGGGGGTGGGGGTTAAAACCTGGAAGGGCTCTAAGTGATATATACTGAGTTCCTCATAGCATTATCAAATGTTCAAATGATCAGAGAGTAATAGCAGATTCTTTACTTCATGTTGCTCCAACTTGGGGCTAATTGGGGCCACTTACACAATTTACACACATTTTTCGTGCTGTATCCCTTTATAATTGACATGGAATATCCCTATGGAATTGTGGGATTTGTAGTATTGGGGAGGTACTAGAGCTCTCTGGCTGGATTCCATGGGATGTTGCCATGGCAGTCATAGAATATAACTCTATAATTGTATGGTGTGAATGTGAGGGGCTTTACAGACTGCCCAAACAGGGTGGCCTGTGGATGCCCCTTTCAGCGCCGGATTGGAGCCAGGGCAGCCTCACTGGCAGCCCCAGAGGCTCGAATCCACAACTTTTTCAGGCCTTGGAAAAGGGGCAAAATGCCCCTTCTCCATGGCCTGGAAAGGGCTGTCCTTCACCCCGAATAGCAGAGCCAAGGGAAAAAGGGGCCTCCTGACCCCTTTTTCCCTGACTTCATTCTGGCGGCAATCTCAAAAGGAGCTCCATTTTAGAGCTACTTTCTGAGGCATGGAAAGGGCACCCTAGGCACCCTCCAGCGGCGCAGTGACATCAGGAGCGTGCTGGTCCATCTGGATGCGGCATATGCCATGACATCGACACACGCACATATGGATGGCGTGATTCTAAAATAGCGCCATCCATACGCACTAGGGCTGGGGAGCATGCAGTTGCTGCGCGCTCCCCAGCCCTGCTTACGGCGCGAGGATGGCCCAAAAGGGCTGTCTGTATTGGGCCTGAATCATCATCATCGAGAAATACATACTTTTTCTTTGTATCTTTCTTTTTGTCATAAGACTATTTTCTGAAGTGGTATGTCTTGCTGATGCAGCCTGTGTATAAAATAGATTTTTGTACCTTGCATTCCTACAAAATAAAGATAGATGAGATATCACCTAGAAAGCAACAGATCTAGCAGAGAGCCTCTGATATTCCACTGAGAAGATACATAGTTGCTATTATGTGTTTCCAACGTATAAATTAAACACCGAAGCACATTCCATGTTTCAGGTTCTCTGACAGATATAGCACTTAATGTGTATCCAGACTTCTACAATACGCAGACTTCAGTTCAAGGAGTACTTGCTGGCAATCAAGTGGAAAACGCCTGCAATTGTTTAAATAGGTGTATCTAATTCCATATTAGTGTAATTCCTTTATTAGACCAAGGTAACCACTCAACTGTGAGTTGGTTTTGGAGATTTTAAAAAAATCAGGTTGGCTTTTCCTAAAATGAAAGACAGGAAAGCAGGGGGGGGGGGGGACTGACTGGATGGCAAAGTCAAATCCTGGAATGCAAAGTTACAGAATTAAAGGCTTTCTAGATATCTAAAAGACCTCACATATTGTGTTCAAGTAATAGACAGAAATAACAGCTATCTAGTGTACCTGCAAGAAACTTTATGGTGACCCAAAATCAGCTATTTAGCAGCTCATATATTTTGTTTGTATGCACCTAATTACTTTTTGTGCAGACTTAGAACTGCCAGTTGTATGATCAAATACTGTACACTACTAACTAATAGATCTGGCCTGAAAAGTTTTTTCTGAGCATTTGAACTGGATTTAGGATTATGGTCTAAAATATTCTGCAGAAATAATCCAGTTTGAGACTGCTTTGACTACCCTGGCTCAGTGCTAGGGAATCCTGAACATTGTAGTTTATTGTGGCACCAGACCTCTCTGACAGTAAAGGCTAAATGTCTCACAAAACTAAAGCTCCCAGAATTCCCTAACATTGTACCAGGGCAGTTAAAGTGATCTCAAACTGAATTATTTCTGCATTGTATTTTGGCCCTAAGTGGGGGAAACCAAACCTGTATCTCATATGGGCTTCAGATCTTTTCTTCTATGTGGAACGTTTTTCAAAAATCTTCTCGGCATGGATTTCACAGTACTGTATGAATGATCTGTAAAAAAGATTTCACTTTTAAGCCAAACTGTACGTGTAGCTGTAGTTACTGAGCACCATGTTCTCTTTTCACCTCTTGTTTACCAAGAGCTTCATCTTGGGTTGAGAAAGCAAAATTTACAGTATCTGCTAAAGCAAGCATACATAATTGCATCTAGCAGCATTTACCCAACTAACTCCAGCAAGAGAATACCCATGGAAAAATCTCCGACCAGTTTTACATGTATATAAATGTACTTCTACATCGGGTCTGCCACATTTCCCCCCAGTTATCATTAGACAGATGCATAAACTACCATGTAGATTTTAATCTTTACTCATAAATCAGTCACCCCAGTCACTTAATATTTTACAGCCTATTTCAAATTCCCTTCAATTTATTGACATATTTTGAGTTTTGACAAGCCCTGGAGACTTTCTAAAACTGGTCATGCTCATATGCTATTTGACAGTGTGCTTTCTGGCTAGACAGTACAATACTGCTTCCTCTCACTATACACACCCTTACTGCTGCACACCCAATTTGCTGCTTTCTTCCATTTCTGAGTCTCTGTGAAAGCACTTTTATATAGAAAACAGGCTTTAAAAATTTCAAGTTCACACTGTCCCAAACGGTGTACATCAGAAAACCATGGTTATTCTGGGCATATAATTAAAGAAGAAATATTCTTCTTCCTTATTCTTTCATAATATTGTCTATAGTTTCATTGTAACTACAATGCCCTAATATTTCTTTGGACATGAATTTAATTCACATTACCAAGCCAGCAGAGTTTCCGTTTCTATTTTTGGATCTTTCAAACTATGAGTGTAGCAATGCAAACCAGATATTGCTTCCTGGCAGGTGTATCAGATCCTAGAAATGGTATTTTATGATGAATATTTAATACAAGACAACTGAAGGGAAAGGGGGTTCTCTAGCAATGGAAGATTGTTTGCCAGCATTTAATATAAGCGTCAGTACACAGCGCATGACCACAAGCACCAGTTTCACTTTAATCTTGCATTGTTCCCTGTGAAGATTATCCTACTTCATTTTTCTCACAATTCTCTCTTCCTTTAAAACAGAACGTGCACCTAGCTGAATTTCATTAATGTCCCCTAAGGATAAACTGTATTTCCAGACTGAAAAACAGAACTTGAAAGAACTCTAATGTTTTAATTTAAAAGATGGTGCTTTTAATTTGTGTTGTTTTGAATCATTTTCAGGTCCCGGTCTAACTTGTTTTCTTTGTACATGCTTTGTAAATTCTTTGCATAAGTATCTCCATATACTGTAAGCTCTTCACGTAACCTGATGTGGAAGAGTGGGATCAGCGTTTGCCATGATATATATTTTTAAAAGAAAAACATTCATAATTTATTCTGTGGAGTGCAGCCAGGGCTCATGTCATGTTTTTAAAAAGTTTTGCTCTCCTTTTTGTGTTAATCTCAGTTTGTCCTGTTCCATAAGAACAGCCTTCTTTCTCATTGCTCCAGAATTTCCAGTGACACTAGTCAGAGCTAGATTGTCACTCCATGACAAAGCAAAGGGGTGTCCATGCAATGGAGGGAAGCAGAATTGATGAATACAGAATGCAGAATTTGGGGAGGGGGGGGTGTAACTACATATGGCCATATTGACTGGGGGACTCTGGGAACTGTAGTCCAAAAAGTAAGTTTTCCAAGTTCTAACGGGAAGCCTTAGTAGTTGCAAGTCTAGCATGTCAGGCCAGCAACACACCATTTGGCCTCTACTACCCGAAGGCCATGGCTAAAACAGCTTTTATGCAAATTCTCTGTTCCCATTTAGAAGAACCTTCTCAACTCTGAGTGGCTTTACCATATTACTCATGCTAGTCTTTTCTTCCTAATTTTATGATTATAATGAGGCAATGGTATGCTGTTTAGCGGAGAATGACCTTTTTAATTGAAAGGCTATAAATTCATTCTTTGTGGCTTGTGCTGAAACAAAATTAAAATAAACAGAGTAGCAAGCCTCTTTATATTGCCATGTCTTTCTGACCAGGTCACTACCAAAATCCTAGCTTACTAATTTCTCATCTAGCGCTGATTTTAAAACAATCCAGTATTATCTCATTGGTAATTTATATGCTTATTGTCTACAAACCAGAAAGAGAGACTAATCTTTTACTGGTTAGATTGAAAGTAATTAACACTGGGATTTTTATTTTGTTTTATTAACATCTGGCATGCTGCCTCCTTTCAAATGCTTCCTAAAATAGTAATCAGAACCTGGGTGGTATAAAAAACAGCTTAGCTAGATCTAGTGTATATTTTAAAAATTAGTCTCACAATCATATACCATATGCCACTTAATTTCCAGATTATGATAAAATGAAAATTTAGACAAAGCATTCTTGCTGCCCCTTTATGTCAGTTTTCCTTTTGCTGATCATGGACTCATTAGTTATGCATATGTTATTATCTGAAGGAGAAAATAGCAAGAGGGTTCCTTTCAAATTAGTACTTGAGATATTGAGATACTATAGTGATAAAGGCTATATGTAAGTACCTCATGATAGACAGGAAGATAAATTGGTGGAAATGGGATACAGATTTCATTCTTTGAATTGCTTACCCTGCCAAGGTGCCAGAAAAATCATTAACCTTCTAATTTTATATTTGTCAATATTTAAAATCACTGAAGCAGCTTCGGATTTGTGTGTCCAAGGATTTCTGTGGTACCATCTTAAAAGTTGCTCACAAAGCATAGCCATAGAAATATGTAAATGAATATGTTATGATTATCCTCTAGATGCTTGATATGGACTTAAGTTCATAATGTTGAGTTCAAAGACAGTAATAATAACCAATAAGAACTGTAATCTCAAAAAATACATATAATTGAGCACACATATCCCTATTATGAGCCCATCACACAAGAGACAATAGAAATTTTCCATATCCTTTAAACTTTTGCATCCTGTATATTTGGTTGTTAGACAAATAGAGCAAGCTTTGCTGACTTCATTTTCATTCTTGGCAGCATGTTTTTATCATAAGGCAGATAGTCATTAATTTACAGAATCAATGCTGGGAACAGCTTTTGTGATCTCATATTAAATTTTCCCCTGAATCCGCCCCTTGGCAAAAATTACTCACATCGTTAAAAAATATTTAATTAGGCTGTAGTTTATACCCAGCTCACTGGGGAAATGTTGGAATTAATATGATTTGCATGAATTCTGTTTCTCTTTTTCTGCTAGAGATTAGTTTTGAATTCAGTTCAGAGGGTCATTGACACTGCCAAGGACTCACAATCGTGAAGGTCAAACAGGTAGCAAATACATCCCAGGGGTGGTTTCCCTGAAAAGACAGCTCAAAATTGCTTTTAATTATGGGTTACCTAAAAGGCCATTTGCTGTTTTTATTTTCAACCCATATATCGAAAACACTATATAGGCGGATGCTTTAGTTCATGTATGAGCCAACACTGTTTCATCTCACATGGGAGTCTGTTATTTGTCTGTTTACTTAAAAAATCTTGTTAAAGTTAGCACTATATGGCTACAGATGGTTTCTGATACAAGGAAACACCTTGACTGTGTTTGCTAAAGACTGGGGAGGGAGGAATCAAAGAATGTTTTTGAAGAACATGAGTTATGATTCTGTCTTTCTTAATAGTGCATCCTAGTTGATCAATTATCCCTTACCAGATTAGATACAACGTTTAGTTATGCATTATCTTATTATTTCTAGGATAGAGGGAAAACCCAAAGGAGTTACAGTCTTCTGCATTAAGAGAGAGAGAAAGAGAGAGAGAGAGAGAGAGGAGATGATTTAATGGAATATTTAATTAATAATCTAATCAATTAATCTCTGTTACATAAATGGTGAAATCTAATTCCTCTTTGCAGTGATATCAATAAGGAAAGTGGAATAGCTGCCCACTTATCAGGATAATAGGAAACCATTACAGATACAAAGAAAAGGCAAAATTCTATTAGTTTTGCTGTGCTAGCAAAGATACCAAGAGCTTTCATAAAGAACTTTTGTAGTTCAAAGGGAGTTTGCCTTTGTCTTCTTCTGAGGCAGAGATAGTGTGACTTTCTCAAGGTCACCCAGTGGGTTTCCATTGCTGAGTGGTGATTCAAACCCTGCTCTCCAGAGTTGTAGTCCAATGCTCAGACCACTACACCATACTTTCAATCAGTACGTTTTCAAAATATGTATATACTATCACAGAATGCATGCTTACTGCACTGATGCTGGAAAACCTATCTACCTTTCAAGATAAGAAGAAATGCAGATTCCAACATTTTAAGGAGTCAATCCAGATTTTGAAAAATTATGAATCTTGTTCATGGGATCTGACATGCTAATTGCAATGTCATGAAAAACAAACCAGATGAAAGTAACTTTGTGAGTTCACAATTTGTTGTATTTACTTCATACTTAAGGCAAGCAGGGCAAATTTTCTACTTATGGGACTGTCAAAAATATCTCTCGTACTGGAAATAGCCAGAAGTCCACTTCCAAATTTAAAAAAAAAAACCAGATTATTATTTTTTTTAATGTTAAATAGTGCAGCAGCCGCTGCAGCCTATTCACAAACAATTTGGAATAACTGAGTCCTCAAAAATATTTTTCTGGGGTAACAAGCAGCTCCACAGCCACACATTGCCCATCCCATCTTAAATAGTCTTCACATTGTTGTTGTGTTTCTGCTTTCTAGTATTCCCCAAATCTGGTTTGTCAGCATCATGAGTAGATTTGCTTTTGTCAAGATAGCCGGAGTTGTATCTGGACTCGGGGGGGGGGGGGGGGGGTATGTGCGTATATATAAAAAACCACCAAACCAATTTTGCAAAGCTTCTTTTTACATAAAGGTGTCTGGGGTTGTATCAGAGAGGGTAAGGGCCTAGACTTGGATGAAATAATAGAGCCCTGATTGCGAACCTATGACACGTGTGTCAGCACTGACACACGTAGACATTTCTGGTGACACACGGCCGCTAAAGCGGCTGCATGCCAAGAAGGATGTTTCATCCTCAGCTCCTGCACATCCAAGTGCAGTAGCTGGGGATGAATAAGACTCTAGTTGCAAATGTTTAATCCTCGGCTACTGCACTTGGCCATGCGGCATTCCGCTGCTCCCTGCTTTGCCGGCGAAAGTGAGTGTCTAATAGGGGGGGATGAAACATTTACTGCTCCTGAGGATGAAACAAGTCGCAGGTATTTCATCCTCCCCTATTAGACACTCTGTGCTGGAGGTCTGTAGGCCAAAACAACAGTAGTCCATCACAGAGCGTCTAGTTCTGGGACTTCTGATTAAGCCAGGATCTTTGCCCTCACTTCCACCAGCAGGGCAGGGAGCAGCGGAACACAGTGGGGGATGCATCTCTGGGGGCCCTGCCATTACCAGTAACCAAATAACAGTTAACCACAGCAACCATTATCTACTGTTTTGGGGTGTCATGGATTTCTAATCCATCATTACTGAGATAAGTGATTTAAACTATAAATATATATACTATAAAAATAAGATTTAAACTATAAATATTGTGAAATAATGTTGTTGTTTTTTAGCTCAAAGTGACACACCACCCAAGTTATGCTCAGTTTTTTGGCGAAGTTTGACACACCAAGCTCAAAAGGTTGCCCATCACTGGAATAGACGGTATGCTTATGAAGTTTGCAGATGACACCAGATTAGGAGGAGTAGCCAATACCCAAGAGGACAGGATCAAAATGCAAAATTACCTTAATAGATTAGAAAGCTGGACCAAAACTAACAAAATGAATTTCAACAGGGAGAAGTGTAAGTTACTCCATTTAGGCAGAAAAAAATTAATGAGTATCTATAAGGATGGGGGCCACCTGACTTAACAAGAGTACCTGTGAAAGGGATCCAGGAGTCCCAGTAGACCACAAGTTGAACATGAGTCAACAGTGTGATGCGGCAGCTAAAAAGGCCAATGCTATTTTAGGCTGCATCAATAGAAGTATAGTGTCTAGATCAAGGGAAGTAATAGTGCCACTCTATTCTGCTTTGGTCAGGCCCCACCTGGAATACTGTGTCCAGTTCTGGGAACCACAATTCAAAAAGGATGTGGAGAAACTGGAGCGTGTCCAAAGGAGGGTGACTAAAATGTTGAAGGGTCTGGAAACCATGCCTTATGAGCAGAGACTTAGCCTAGAGAAGCGAAGGTTTAGAAGTGTTATGATAGCCCTGTTGAAATATATAAAGGGCTTCTCTTATTGAGCCTGGAGCAAGCTAATTTTCTGCAGCTCCAAAGAATAGGACCTGGAGCAATGGATTCAAACTATAGGAAAAGATATTCCACCTCAATATTAGGAGGAACTTCCTGATAGTAAAAGCTGCTTCACAGTGGAACACACTCCTCGGAGTGTAGTGGAGTCTCCTTCTTTGGAGGTTTTTAAACAAAGACTGGATGGCCATCTGTCATGGTGCTTTGATTGTGAGCTCCTATTTGGATGTCTCTTGTGATCTCTTCCAACTCTAGGATTCTATGAGGCTCTTCTCCCAGTAAAATAGCATTGTTTTAAAAAGTGCTATGCAATTGGGATTGATCTCTTTCCTACTGCACTTTTGGGATCTTTCCAGCATTGCAGCCTTTGTTCACACTAAAACCTTATCACATGCAGCAATTGGCACTGGCCGTCCAGTATCACCCAGTACTAACCCTTCTCCAAGTTTGGTACACGTGCACACAGAGAGATTGAGAGATATTCCACCCCACAGAAATATAAATTAAAAGCAGTCTTACATTTTAAAAGGCCTTTTTTTGCCTTGTATGGGGAGAGAAATTTCTGATTTGGAATAGACTTGATTAATCGCTGGTAGATAAAAAGCCATCAGCTAAAGTAGCGGTTAATCTGCCAGCAATAATCTGTCAGTGATTAATCAAGTCTGCTTGGTTCAGAACAGGCAGAATAATGAAATAGATGCTCTTTTAACTGTAAGACTCATTTCCACTTATATTAACTGTAAGAGTCTTTTCCACTTTCAGAGAAAGAGAAAGGGAGAGGCTCAAAAGCTGGGCTATTCTGCTAGAAAAAGATGTGTGTGTCCCTTTTTGGCTTCCACCTTTTCTTCTTCTGTCTGATCACTGATAAGCAAAGTGCACCCAATCACACCCACAGCACACCCACCAACCACCCAAAGTTGGCATAAAAGCAGAATTGAACTTTTGCGCAGCAAATAATAACACAACAGAAATGGGAAAGGAGCTCATTAACTGATTATTCTGTGTTAATAAAAAGAAACAATTTCCAAATGATCTCCCGTGGGAAAACAGGGTTGTACAATAAGAGTGAGGCAACAGCAGGTCCAGTACCTCCCTTATGATGCTATAACACCATGATGTGATAAGGCTGAAGAAAAACAAGCATGAACAATTGGCCAAGGTCTGAAAAATACATATTTCCCACTAGATCAGAGAGGGCCAAACTTCTCTCCCATCAGTCCCTGTGGTTTAAAAAAGAACAGGAAAAAACCTGTTGCACTCCATAGAAAACGAGGGGTGATCTTGGCACATTTTGGGGGCTCATTGATTTTCACTGTAAAACAACTCATGGGGGCCAAATCATAGCAAAACCTATATTTTCCCTGGATGATGTATGTGCTTTTTAAGGTTGTTTTTTTTTTTAAAAAAAAAAAGATTGAATAATGGGTGGGGCCATGATGTAAATATGCCTATTTAAATAGAAAGTGGAAGGTGTCCATAAACATTAAAATTAAAATGTTAAAATTATATTATATTTGAAAGCCAGTGTGCATAAACACTCATAAACATGAAAGGCAAAACATTAAATTCTATAAATTATATATAATTCTATAAATTAAGAATGTGCATCAGTGAAACTGAGGCTGTTGATACATTTCTGTTACAGAAAACTGTATCAAGGATCTTATTTAGGGACATGCTAATTTGTATTAGAATTTTCTTGTAATTTAAATATATATATATATATATATATATATATATAACGCATCTCTTCCGGCAGGCCTTCCCCTGAAGAGGGAATAATATATCACCAATCTCCGACCCTAATAATGCAAATGAAAATGTAAATGGCACTGGGGGATTAACTCTAGCTGTCCCTCTGTTCAAACCTTCTGATCCCACCCACTGGGGATTGCACTCGTACTGCCCATCAACTGCACTTTATTTTTATTATTTTAATTTTTTTTAACTGATGTCAATTTTAACTAGTTTTGATTTAATCTAGTCTTAAGGGGGGGAGGTTGGGAAGGGATTTGACTGCTGTTTTATTCTTGTATTTTTTAATTTGTTGTACCCCGCTCCAAGTATTCTATTAGAGGAGTGGGTTATAAATAAACATCATCATCATCATTATTATTATTATTATTATTTATACACACTTTGCATCAGGAATCATGAGCTCCCATCTTGTAACACCCCCAACAGAATCTCTTTCTCTCACCACCAACCATGATCTTTTTAATACTCTTATTCTTTATTTTTCCCATCCTTCTGCAAGATCCTGCTCCCAGTGATTCACTATTACCAAGTCTGGCAAGAACAGCCCACAGTTTTATTTGCAGGAGAAAATTGTCCAAACATACAAGCATTAATTATGCACATTATGTACAAAAATAATGCTGCTAACCTTGCCAGCAGGCAGACGTCTTCGTCAGTAAATAGCATTCCTCTCCAGCAGTGAGAGATTGAATTCTCTTCCCTGTAGGTGATAGTAATATGGCCCATCCCACAAAATTACATTGCTTTGAAAGGTAAAACAAAAAACGTCTTCAGTTTTACCTAATGCATATTGACAATTTGGGCTCTGTTTAGTTTATTTTGAATCCCACTTTTCTTAAATCATGTTTTACCGTCTTCTCACACCAGTCATGTTTTATACAGCTAGAATTTTGAGATGGTTTGTTCTTTACTGTTTAGTCCAATGAAGAGATTTTCATATACACTAACAAGGGGGACAATATTCTGTGAGATACTTCATGGGGTCACGTAGAATTTAGCTGTATCAAATTGACAAAGATCAGTTTTCAGTCCCAACCATTTCATCTACCATAAAAACAGTTGTCTTCTTTCAAGTGTATTTTGGAGACAACAGCCAAAGTCTTTTTAAAAGCTATTAAACAAGTCTTCAGGGAAAGAGAACTCTGATTCCTCCCATTTTGTTTCCTGCAGAAAGCCATGTTGTTGAATTCTGGGCATTTCAAAATTACTGCAAATATAAAAAGACCATGTTACAGTACACAGTAGTTGAATATCTAGAGAAAACTTACCCTACAGCACCAGGTATTCCTTTGCAGTTCCCCCATTCATATATTAACCAGGTCTACACTGCTTAGCTTTCAAGGACAGATGAAATCTGGGCTTTCAAGGTATTTATGACTATAGTATTAAATATTCCTCTAAATTCAGGGATCTGTAATGTAACCCTTCAAAAATTAGTTTTGTTGAATGAAGCTACAAGGAGAAAATGGTTTCAGTTCAAGGTTGTGGAAGTTCAGCTTTGCATGGAGTGCCTTTGTGCACGTAGTTAGTTGAGCATAGGACTGATATGGGCATGAGAGGTACATGAGTGTGATAAAACCCATTTTGTTCTATATTTGGCTATACAAAAATTGTACAACATTGCTTGGCTTTGCTAGAAGATGATAAAGACAAAGCCTTTTGGTCAATCTATAAAGGAGATTTGAACAATAACCCAGACTCCACTGATGCCAATGGGAGTTTTCCAGTTTGACTTCAACCAAGTTCATATTAAAGGCAATGAAATATATAAAAATTGAACTATGAAAGGAACCAAGCGGATTTTTTTAATGGATAAGTAGTATTTAATTTAACAAATATGAACTGTTTTAAAATTAGGGATGTAAATGGCTGTCAAAATTATTCTTGTCCCTGAAGAAGTGTGGGTAAATATATTTATTTACTGTTCTCCCCACACGTGAAATGTGAGGAAAATTAAAAATTTTCTTCTCTCACACGGGGCAGAGGCCACAAGTATTTGACATTTGAAGTTTTGGATGGTTTTATTTCATCAGTAATAAGTTCAGCAATTAGACAGCAGGGGTGCAAGTGAGTCTGCCTCTTAGTGAGTCTAGCTTTGTTGTTCATATGTGCCTTCAAATCTTTTTCTGATTTATGATGATCCTGAGGCAAACCTTTCACAAGTTTTCTTGGAAAAATTTATTCAGAGAGGGTTTGCCATTGTCTTCCTCTGAGGCTGAGAGAGTGTGACTTGTCCAACGTCTTCCAGTGCATTTCTATGGTTTAGCTTGCCTGGTGCTTTTGAGACCATCTTAGATCATAATAAATAAAGGCAGATTAGTACATATGTATTGACAATGAGATGTTGAAATTATGTGTTGTTGTTTTGCAAATGACTGTATTAACATTTGTCAACCCTAAAACATAAAATGTCACAAAAGGGCGGGAGAAGATACTTAGGTATAGTTTATTAGAATATAGTGAACACAACTCAGGATCAGTTTTTCTGTTTAACTCCTTACATGTTGTATGCCAACCAAAATAATCTGTTGAAAAAGTACTCTGTGTAGCTTAGGAAAAACACACAAATATTCATTCACCTGTATTGATTCTTATCTGTCAGAGCTTGGAAACATTGCCTTTTGGGGACTACAGCTCCCATAGCAAGGTGAGACATTATACGAGGTGTACTCCAAAACTTTTCAAAGCTCTCATTCTTCCAGGACTTGAAGGCACACAACAACAACAACAACAACAACAACGCTAGACCCATGCAAGAGACAGACTCAACTGTACCCTGCTGTTTAACTGCTCAACTTAGTACTGAAGTAATAAAACCATCCAGGACATTGAATTTCCAAAGCTCAAACTACTACATACATGATGCTGGCTCATGTGTTCAGTCAAATATATGTGCTAGCATGTGTTTGAGTCAAATATAAATGCTAGCATTTGATAGTTATAATTTTGATACTAATATTTCAGTGCAATTCAATTTCCCATTCCACAGAACGTTTGAATATTCAAGCCATCTGAAAAATTCTATCCTACAACAAATTTGTTCCCTAAGTTCCAAATAAGAAATTCCACTGCAACACTTGCAATGGTACTGGCATCATTTAAGCTGATGCATATTCTTACAGAATGCTATAATCTACACAAAATCACTATTATTTATTTATTTAGATGTATATGGATTGGTTTTATGCTCAACAGCAATGCCAATGCAATCTTTAACTTCAGAATCAATCTTAAAATAAACTAATCAAATTAAGCAATGCTTCTCAGAATGTTGAACAAACATTACAGAATCTGGGTGCCTTTTTTTGGCATAAGGAGTGGGTGAAAAGGGAAACGGGTCAGTTATCACTAAGAATCTACATAACTAACTATAGTGTAAAAGTCTTTCAAGAGGAACTACACTGTGATTTCTTTCTCACCACCCGGGTACTTTGGAGGTTTTTGTGGTGGGAAGAAGAGAACAGCAACCTGTGCAGCAACCAAAATGAAATAAAAATAAAGACATATGGAAGTATATGTTGGCTTTAAGCTTGAATATGTTACTAATAAAATCCTGGGCTGTCTTTCATAGCATAACATTCTACTGGTCATGGGAAGCCCTGCTTCCCTTTTGGGCTGGGACAAATTTGTAGAGCTAATTAATGTATTAAGGAGGAGGATGATTGGTTCCCACACACATTGCTATAACTGACATGTATCTTCTGTAATTCAGACCATTTCCTGTGCCACAGCAGTTGTCCACTTTTATATCTCACTTTTAAAACCCATCCTTTCCCTCATTTCACAAGATCAACATTTTACTGTTCCCTTGATAGCACTGTATTACACTAATTGTTGACACCAGTTACTTGAATGTCAATATTAAACTGAGTTGTTATCTATATCTGATCTGCAGTTCTGTGAGAATGTAGGACAGTGTTTCATTTCTGTGTTGCAATTTTTACTAGCTCATGAGGAAGAGCTTACATTGTGATGTACATGGATATGCATGCACAGACAAAAACTGTTGAAGAGAGTACTGAAAAGCACATTAAATTGAACATCACAGCAACACTAATTAGACCCTGACTTCTTTTCTGCTTTTTTATCAGTTCATTTAGATCTAGTATTACTGTGTGATAGTCAAATGATAATTTTAAAGTATAAATAATGACAGGCTATTTGTGTTTTGTTGGCATAACCAGAAGTATGCAGACTGGAGGGGGGGGGAATAGAGACATTATCTTCCTCCAGTAATCCTTTGATTAATATAGACTTTGATTGTGTCAGTTTAAACTATGCGAAATTTTATATAATATAGTTTGCTAACATCAGTTTACACTCGCACAGGCTGCATGTGGACTGCAGAATTAATGCAGTTTGACACCACTTTAATTGCCATGACTCAGTGCTACGGAATTATGGAATTTGTAGTTCTGAGAGATATTTACCCTTCCCTGACAGAGAGCTTTGGTGCCACAACAAACTACACATCCCTGAATTCCATAGGGTGGAGCCATGGCAGTTAAAGCAGTGTCAAACTACATTATTTTTGCCAAGCAGATTCAGCTTAAATCAAATCAAATTCTTTTAAAAATAAATTCCAGAAGGAAATGAAAACTGCATAGCTCATCTTTCCTCTTCCCTGTACCCTGAAAAGCCTCTCTGGAAAGTCAACATGCACTCTGTCATGGTGGCTGCTTTAGAAGAAAGGAAAGTTGAGAATCAGATGCAACTGATGGATATAGGTTTGGATCCAAATTTCTGGAGTCAACACATAACTGTTTTCGTACAGATTCTCTAAAACTATGCTTTTTGAATGACATCCAGGAAGCAACTTTGTATATAAGCACTTGGTAAATGTCCACTCAGTGCAACTTCTATCTTGAATATGAACAGCTCTCAGTGCTCACTTGAGCAGATGTGATTTAACACAGAGGCTGGCTAACAATAAAGGCTCTGCCTTTTCCCTTTCAAGCTTTCATTGTGTTTCAGGCATTTGTTCTTCTTTTTCTGTAACTTGTCTGAGGTGGAAATTCATCTGTGCAACCTTGTTTTTAATTCGTGTTTTCAGAAAACCACATTTGCATGTCCTGGGGAAAAAAAATCAATATTATGAATAAGTCTTCCAGAAAGCCCTTAATTATGTGTCTGTGTATCAGCTTGTAATATTTTGTGTTTCCTCAGAATGTTCTCCTTTTTAGCTGACATAAGTGGACTTTGAAAGGAGTAAAATCAGCAGTGCAACATGGAAATGCATGCAGAAGTTGTTAAATGTGATAGCAAAATAAGAAAAGCGTCAGTCAGTATGATCAGGGTTTAAAAAAAAAAAAAAGACAGCCAGCAAACTGTCTATCATGTGATGAAATTTGACAGTAGGGATTATAGCTTTGATGGACCAGAACAGCTAATAGAAGAAGCTGACATTTTTGAAACCCTGCTAATTAAGGGTTCCTTCCTTAATATTAAAATAAAGTCTTTGTCTGGGTTTTATGGTTGGAGAATCAGGTGTTTTCATTAATATATGCCAGTCAGTCTTAATAAGCTTGGAGGGCAGAGGAAGTTATTATTGAGTGACCTTCTACAAAATAAGCATGTTGCTAAGGGCTCTAACCCTGCCCTGTTCAGACTGATGAATCTCATTTCCAATGCAAAAGCTTCAGAAGAAATCCAAGTATTCTCTGTGCAATCACAGAAAATAATCCTTGTGTCTCTTGTAATGTCCAGAATTGCCACTTACTATACTTCTACTGTACAATGAATATTACAATACATATTATTTTTCCAGCACAATTGTCTACGTTTCTGAATTGCTAAGAATAGAAAAAAACTTATTGTCAAGATACTTGTATTGAAAAGTCAGCTCATTTTAATACTTCTCAAATAGTCATCTACTCTCTTCATGAATTATAATGCACAGAACACATCCAACAATACTTTCTTTATGGAAAGAGATGTGTCTATATTATTACATATTCATTTTCAAATAGATTTTGAACAGATTTTAAACCATGCATTGAAATTCATTGAAATGATAAATTCACAGTTGGATTTTGATTTGCTTTTAATCCAATTTTTGGTATAATACTTTTTCACCTTTTTGTAGTAGTTTTGCTTTTCTGTTGCCTCGTGAAGAAACAGAAAATTGTGGTAGGTTTTTTTTAAAGAAGAAAATAATATCTAAAGATGAAGGGTAGAAAATGAGCTGGTCAAATAGATGAAATCAGTCAAGCATCAACACTGTTTATGATCATTCTTACAGTCATTCTGTGAGCATTGGATCATCATCAGGATTAAAGGAAAACCCTGGAGACATTTCCAATGTATGGGGTATCACAGAAGGCTTAGAAAATACAACAGGCAGGAAGCTAGAGAAGAACTTTATTTGCAATCCAAAAAGAATGGAAAGTAATAGGAAACTCTTGACTCTACCCAGATACAACTAAGATTAATAAACTACTTATCTAACAACTAAACTATGAACTGTGCACACTCCAGGATTTCTTGCAGGCATATCCTGTCTTAAGTGTTTAAAGTTATTCTTTTATCAAATCAAAACTGTTATCTTCAGTGGTTCTCTGACATGTTCCATACATAAACAACTCAGCAGACAAAAGAAAAGAGTCAAAACAATACATCAAGCTTAATGGCCTGCTAGCAATAAAATTGCATGGCAATGTAATAAAAATGTCAGAATGGGGAAGGCTTGGTTCCCATGTTATTTCATGTCTGTAAACAACAACATAGTATGTATTATGTTTCAAGACATCCTTGAGTTAAAGGATGAAAGATGAGCATCATAAATTTTAGTTCTCTGGCTAGAAGAATTTCATCACAGGGAATTTAAGGATACAATCTCAAAGCTGCAGAATACTACTTTTTCAAAGGTTCTGAAGAACAAGTGAAGTGGTATGCACTAGAAGCTGGTGAATATTTCTCCATCTTCCAAAAAAAAAGGATCAAGATCTAGACAAGTACTGATTGGTCAGCTTGATTTCAGCACCTGGAAGAAGTTGTAAACAGTTTATTAAGCAATCAGTCTATGAGCATTTAAAAAGAAAACTGATTACATGATACCAGTGTAGTTTTCTCAAAAAAAAAAAAAAAACTCACTACCTTCTATCCTTTATTGATACAATCAGTATCTTGGTGGCTCTTGAGAGGGGCTGTTGATGTACTATGTCTTGATTTTAGAAAGGCCATCCAAAATACTGTTTTCTCAAGATGGTAAGATGTAGGCTAAACAATGAACTGGTTGAATGGACTTAGAACTAGGTGACTTATAAACCTTTCCTCCCGAAGTGCTCACATTTTAGCTGGTTCAGGCCCTTACTCCATGACCATTTAGTGGCTGATTGAGAGGGTGAGATATTGAAAAATATTCTGGCTACGTTCCTAGACATAGTATTCTGACATCATCTGCCAGGATCTCTGGGATGTTCCATGGTAATTTTGGTCATAGTGTGCATTTGGTACAGAATGTTATCCTCAACAACAACAACAAGAATTACAGTGGATTTACAAGTCTAACATAAGCCATCATAAGTCACTAACAGGATGCAGACAGGGGTTTCTCATGACCAGTGTTGTTCAACATCTTCATAAACAATTTGGGTGATGGAGCAGTTGATATCAAGGTGGGAAGGAAGACAGAAAGAGGGTTCAATAAGATCTTAATCTAAATAAATGTAAGTCTCCAGGACCAGATGACCTACATCCAAGGGTATTAAAAGAAATGGCAAATGTAATCTCAGAGCCATTGGCAATAATTTTTGAGAACTCCTGGAGAACAGGAGTAACTGCAGGTAGGTAAACGTTGTCCCCATCTTCAAAAAAGGAAAAAATAGGATCCAAACCATTATTGTTCAGTTAGTCTCACATCAATACCAGAAAAGATTCTAGAGCAGATAATTAAACAGAGAGTCTGTGAACATTTAGAAAGCAATTCCATAATCACAAAAAGTCAACATGGGTTTCTGAGAAACAAGTCATGCCAGACTAATCTGATCTCCTTTTTAAATAAAATTACCAGCTTGGTAGACAAAGGGAATGCTGTAGATACAGCATATCTTGATTTCAGTCAGGTCTTTGACAAGGTCCCCCATGTTATTCTTGCAGACAAACTAGACAGTGTGGGCTAGACAATGTGACTGTTGGGTGGATTTTTAATTGGTTGACTGGCCAAACCCTAAGGGTGCTCATCAATGGCTCCTCTTTATCCTGGAGTGACGTGACTAGTGAGGTGCAACAGGGTGCTGTCCTGGGCCCAGTGCTATGCAACATCTTTATCAATGACTTGGATGAAGGAATAGAGGGCATGCTTATCAAATTTGCAGATGGCACCAAATTAGGAGGAATTGCTAATACCCCAGACGACAGGATCAAAATTCAAAATTACCTGAATAGAGAAAGTTGGGCTAAAACTAACTAAATGAACTTCAATAGGGAGAAATATAAGATACAGCACTTAGGTAGAAATATGTCCAAAGAACCACAACAAAAATGGTACAGGTTCTTTGAAGAAAGGCTGAAGGAGTTAGATTATGTTTGGTTTGGAGAGGAAATGATTATGACATAATACGATAGCCATCAGATATCTGAAATGTCATATTTTGGCAGGTTTAGGGGCAAAAATTCCAGAAAATTAGCCTGAATTGTGTTTGTCTGTTTAAAAAGATGGGGTTGGGGACTTCTGGGTAACCCCAAGGACCTCTTGCAGCTTGCAGACCACTCCTGATCTAGTCTATGTTGTTCTTGCTTCTATGCTTGATCACAGAATGATCAACAGAGCCCTTCTATTTTTCATACTTCCCTTTGTCCTCAGATAAATGTACAGACTGTACCTATTATGGCAGTAAGGAAATGAAAATCTTTGCTGATCTCTATGCCTCCTTGACATTGTGTTCAACATCTTGATGAAATTTGTAGCTTGGGTCATTTGAGCAAATGGAACAGGAGGACAAGAGGGAAATGTAAGAAGTCACTTAGATCTGTTGTCCCTTTTAATTGTTTCTTCTACTGCCGGCTTGAACAATGATGAGAACTATTGGTTTAAAAAAAAGTACCAATGAACCTGGGGGAAGGGGAAGCATTACTCCATATTGCTCTATATACAGATACTGAGTTTATATGGGGAAAGATTTTACCAACAAAAAGATTTTATAAAATGAGAGAATACTCATCCATACATTCTTGTGTGTATGGTCTGAAATAGTATAGGCCAAAAATGTTATCTTCAGACAATGTGCTCTTTGTTTGATTTTATTATAGATATTGTTGATGGCTTAAAAACAGTTTAATTGGAACATGGGTCCATCATTTAGTGTGCTATAGAAATAAAACAGGATACTGATCTTGACTTGAATCCTACTGCTACTCCCATTGAATCACTATCAAATGATGACTCTATATATGTGTAAATCTCTTTGATTCAAGTTCTGTATGCTACTTCTGAGTTCCAATAGAAATCAGACTGCTAATTCCTGGGGACTGGTGCTCCATCTTTCTTCTTGTCCCTTTCTGACATTAATGTACTAAGCTGGAATCCTGTAGGGGATTCATTCTCAATGTGTAAGCACCATAGTTATGATTATGATTATACTTATGAAATAATGAATGCATAAACAACATAATTAAGGTGCTGCACAGTGAATCCTGTCCTGACCCCTCAAGTCCCCTGTTACTAGGCAGAAAATGCTGTGATCAGTTGGGGAGGGGTCTGTTCCCCTGTCAGTTTGGTAGGAGCTAACTAAAGTTCCCATCTTCTCCCATGAGTGATCTCCAGCATGACAGTCAGATGTGGGGTCTCTGTTGCCATTTCCCCCTGTTTCAGAGATCACCTGCATGCAGGTTGTGCCGGACCATCAGCCAGCTGCTTCCTGAATGATGGAAGACTCCCAATCGATCACACTGGCTGTTGGCTGGAAAGTAGGGGGGGGGGGGCTTTAATGGTCCCTACATGTCCCTAAACTAGGGGTTATATAGGGACTGTAAGTACAAAACAGTCATGTGTGCATAATTCCAGGATAAGCATTAGTAAGTGCCCAAGAAGATTCTTGCCAATTGCAATGGACCTCCAGCTGCCTTATAAATGCCCAGGTGACATTAACAATGTTCTTAGCTGACTCATATCATTCACAAAGTCATTGGCTGAGATTCTGCATCACATAGCTACATCTCCTAATGCAACCCCCCCAAAAGTCACTTTGTATACAGCACAACCCCCCAATACAGCCATCCCTTGCTGGAGAGCAAGGGGTGGGGCTGAGCAGGGACATATCCATCTATTATCCTATAGCTGGGTGTGTTGCAACAGGAATCTGCAGAAACTTCCAGGGATCCTCAAGAGGACTCTCCAGATGATGTCACTGCAGCGCATTCAGCTATAGCTGGAGCTCTGCTTGCTCATCCACCCTTTCTCACCAGTTGGAAGAACTGTGCTGCTTACAGGGTGAGTTTGGGGGGATTTTGGTCACTGCATGTTTGGAACAGAATTCCAACCTCCATGCTAACCAAAAATGTGTGTCAGTGGCAGACATCCAGTTTACAACATTGTAATTCACAAACAGAATGCAAACCATTATTTTTCAATAAGACTGAGGTGTCAAAAAGACAAAGGCATATTTCTATAGGGTTTTTTAAAAAAACTTTTCCTAGTGCGTGTTATGTGTGAGAGAATCACAATGCAACATATGCTGTTGGATAGTTCCTTTTCCAAATGTCCATTATGAAAGCAGGATGGGGTGGGATGGGGTGGGTGAAGCAAACCTTATGGCAGGCTAAATGTATTCCACATTGAAAGGGGACTACAGTGACTTGCTGGCAGTGGAGTGATGATTTATAATTGGTATAAGTGTGATATGAAATCAAGTAATGTCTGCTCAGCTTGACATATTTAAATTCCAGATCTGAAGTCAATTAATCTGAGTTTTGATACTTTATAATTTAATTTGAAACCATGACTACAGCAATAGTATATGAATTGTGAGTACCACACAGAGATCATCTGTCAATGTTCTTTAATGATTATCTACATTTAATGTAAATGCTTTTTGGGTATCATCTCCCTTGGAAACTCAAACACTGACAAAAGTGAAGCAAAATAACACAGTGGACAAAATGAGTACCTATGTTAGGTAGCTTCAAATCATCATCTTACAATACGATATAGGAAAAGAAAATATTCTTAAATAGAATAAGCGTCTCAACAATAATTAAGAGAGTCTTAGTGGTTCAAAATAACTCACAGACAAGCCACGTTCTTGTGTTTGCTGATTTTTAAAAATTCTATCTTGGGTCCAAAACACACTACAGAAATAATCCAGTTTGAGACTGCTTTAACTGCTCTGGCTCAGTGCTAGGGAATCCTGAGAATTGTAGTTTATTTTTTCACCAGAGCTTTCTGACAGAAGGCTAAATGTCTCATAAAACTAAAGTTCCCAAAATCCCCTAGCATTGATCCAGGGCAATTAAAGTGGTCTGAAACTGGATTATTTCTGCAGTGTGTTTTAGACCCTGATTAGTTTAGCTCAGTGGTTCTCAAATGGGGGGGGGGGCAAGATCCCCGGGGGGGGGGGGCATGAGAATTTCTCAAGGGGTGTGTGCAAGAAAGAGACACTCATCCCTCCCATCTTCCTCCTTGCAAACTTTTTTATGTGTAAATTTACACATGCACTGAGTTAAATATTGAATTTACTTAAATAAAGCTATTTTAATCTGAAAAATGGTATTTCCTTGTTAAAATATGAATGCAGTGGGCCCTTGTTTTCTGATGAAGTTCAGTTCCAGGACACATACACACCGTGGATACCAAAATCTGTGGCTGTTCAAGTTCCATTAAAGACAATGGATAGTAAAATGTTGTCCCTTACATAATATAGCAAAATCAAGGTTTGCTTTTTAGAATTTATGTATTTAAAAAAATATTTTCAAGCAGTGTATGCTTGAATCCAGGATTAAAGAATCCATGAGTATAGAGGACTGAATGTAGAAATGAATGCGCAATTGAAAATATGCACACTAAATAAAAAATATTATATCAAGGAAAGGGGTATGATGTCTGCATGTAGATGTAAAGGGAGTCCTAAGGGTAAAAAAAATTGGTACCACTAGTTTAGCTTCTAGCAGACGGGGCAATGTTTAGAATACTTTGAATAGTACATGTGGGAAATCCTTTCGTCACATATCACATTCCTGGCAAAATCTCCTGCAAAAGCAGTATTTTTTCCTAGAAGAGAAGCTTCCAGAAGCTTCCATAAATTTTGATGCTTAATAATTCAATTTATGATTATAGCAGCTCAGTAGGAGCTTTTATCCCATGCTTTGGAAGAGCAACTTTTGTTACAGTACAAGAAGAAACATTTAAACCTGCCCATATACTGTGATTCTGTTTTTCATCACCTCTCACAACCTTAGTGACTATTGTTTGCATTTTTAAATGATTCAGAAAACTGCAAGGAATGTGAAAGTGTACATTTAATATCATATGTAGTGTGGCCCTTATACAATCACAAGTGTTGCTGATGTAAGTTCGGCACAGTATGAAATATCATGAGTTTACTAGATGTTTTCCAGCAGGAATTGAATTATGAGTTTGGTATTAAGTCTGCCTTCTTTGCCTTGTGGACAACCTACAATGAATGCCCTCCTCCCATCTGTTCTATTAGATTTCTCAGTAGATATCAGTGTCATTATGTATGGCTTCCTTTTGAGTCATTTTTCTTGGTTGAGAGTGAGGAACACATTTTTCTATATATAATATATATATAAAATTTTATTGACTAAAAACAGACTAACAAACAAAAAACAGACAAACCAAACTACATTTTCATACACATACACATAACTGACAATTAAAAATATAAACTTCCCATCCATAGAGCTGAATATTTGAGTCTATTTTAATTTTGACTTCATAGTATACCTTCTCTTATATCTGCGGTTAGTACCTCTTAGAATCTTTCTAATCTTAATATTAATTTTTTATATTATTATTATTATTAACCTTTATTTATATAGCGCTGTAAATTTACACAGTGCTGTACATAGAATATAATAATAATAATAATAATAATAATAATAATAATAAAATTTTATTTGTATACCGCCCTTCCAAAGATCAGGGCGGTTCACAACATCTTTAAAAACATTCATACAACAATAAAAAACTGTGTCATTCCAATATAGCTACACAATGGTGCTCATGTTAATAAAACGATTGACAACAGGGGAGACGATGGGATCAGGGGTAAGCCTGTTCAAATAAATAGGTTTTTAACCCCCTTTTAAATTGGATGAGGGAGGCAGCCGAGCGGAGGTCAAAGGGCAGTGAGTTCCAGAGGCTCGGGGCCGAGATGGAATATGCCCTCTTTATGGTGGTAGATAATCTAGCCTCTGGAACTTTTAATAGTTGTTGCCCGGTGGACCTGAGTGTGCGGGGCGGATTGTGTGGGGATTGACGGTCCTTCAGGTACTCTGGGCCCAAGCCATTTAGGGCTTTATAGGTGATAACCAGCACTTTGTACTGAGCCTTTGTACTTATATTATTACATCTTACATCCATATTACATCCAACCTTTCTGTTTCTTCTTATATATCCCTTATGTTTCATGTATCTGCTTTTATAATTAATCATACATTATCAACTTGTTTATGAATCCATGTTCTCTTATTCTAAGAATTCTTCTTTTAAAACAATCTTTTAAAAATTTCAGTAACTTATCACTTCTATAGTTATATTCTATGCCTAAATATTTAACCAGTACATGTTTTACCTCAGAATTATCATACCATTTTTTTTTCATTTTCTATTTTCAGTCTATTGTATTGGTAATACCTGTACATTTGAAAATCCTTTATCATCTTTCTTTTTGTCAAGGTAGTCCATAACTAGTGACCATTCTTCTTCACATTTGTTTTCCAGTCCGTCTCTTATCAGATACGTTAATTTATTGGATATTACCATATCATGCAATTTACTAATACATTCATTTATTGTTGGGACCTCCTTACTTTTCCATTTTTTGTGAATACCATTCTAGCAGCTATCACTATGTAAAAAATTACTTTGCCATATTTTTTCTAACTCATTTTCCCCTATCATTTCCAACAGATATAACATTGAATCAAATTTTATTTTTGTTTTCAAGATCCTTTCAATTTCTACATGTATTTCCTTCCAAAAATCTTTTGCCCTTTTACAGTCTCACCACATATGCATGAAGGTCTCTAAATTTCCCATACAATTCCAACATTCTTTCTTGTGAGAAGCACACTTTTTGTATCTTTTCCAGTCCTACTCTGAGATACATTTCAGAAGACAATATCCAACCAGGTATAGACTGTTGGTCATTGGTTTGTTTACTCCAACAAAACTCCATCTTGTCCCTCATGTTTTTGTCTGTTGTGTCAATGTATTATTTATTTATTTATTTATTTATTTATTTATTTATTTTATGTATCACCTTTTTTCCTATATGAGATCCAATGCTTATACTACTAGGAGAAATCTTAGAATCTGGAGTGAGGCATTATTGATGTGCTGGTAAAACCCATTTCTGTCTCTACTTCCATTTACATTTGGAGTTTTCTGGAAGTTATCTCATACTTAATGTGGGCTAACAAGCTGAGATGTGAAGTAGACAAGACAGGAGTGTTCAACCAGTGCTGTGAACCTTGCATAAGACAGACTTATGTTCTAGGAATATTTCTACACTTCGCAATGATCTTAGCTCTCACTATTCCTGGTCACTGGTTTAAGTAATATCACTTGCAAACCATTTTATTACAGCCAGTCTGGATTTTTGCAATATGGAGGTTGCTTTTGTCCAGTGTTTGGAAACTGCTAATTGCTAACAGGAGCTGATCACTCTGATACAGTTCCTATTTGCTCCCTACTGAAACTTTGTTTTCAAAATTCAAAATGCTGACAATGACCCTTAAATCCTTACATGGATTGATCCTAGTGCTTCCTTCAACATCATCCTGTCCATTGTCCCCAGAGGATCTCAATGATAGTGCCCAGGTTCTGGAACTGCCTCCCCAGGAGGTCTTTTGGAATATTTCTTTGTCCTTTTCAAAGGATTTGTAATTGTTTTTACTTTTTGTTTTGAGTTTCACAGTCTTACATGCTGCTATCATATTGAGGATGTTGCATAATTTCAAATTATCTTGATGTAGTTCAGTGTTTTTATTATGATATTTCTAAATTAGGATCCTGATTTTAAACATAGATTATCTTTACCCGGCAATTATAGGCAAGGTACTTCCTAGGCCACTGAGCAGCTGGTTAAAATAAGGAGTTGCAGGTACATTTGGTGAACCATCTGTCACCTTTGGGTGCCACCAAAGCAGCTGGCTGAAAGGGAGCATTCCAGACACAGTGAGGCAGCATCAGCAGTCTGTCAAATAACTGATGGAACTGAATAATGCCAAAATTAAAGAGGCGACACAGTCTATTCTGGTTTTTTAGTTGTTGGTGGTGACCCCTTTAGCTGCTATTTTTGAAGGCTATGGGGATAGCATAGTTACAAATGACAAGATAACTAATTCTGTTTTGTAATAACTGAGGCATAACCAAATAATCGTGTAACAAGAGACTCCTTTTATGGTGTAATTGTAAAGGCAGAGATAAGTTAACTCCTCTTGTGATGTAATTGTAAATGCTTTGGTTATATTTCTAATTACAGGAATGTAGCTTCACTACTTTGGTATGCTTTGTACTATAGACCATTGTCTTGTAACATTCAGAGTTTTAAAAAACCAACACTAAAATATCTGGAAGATAAGATAAGAAATACAACTGTTTCTCTTGTTAAAAATGAACCAAGAATGGAAACGTAACTACTTGGTATCTAGCCTTGTAGCTAATTAGCTTTGTAACTGTAAATAATTACTTTTCAAAGTAGCTTTTCAAACTTTGTCAGGCATATTTTCACTGCAGTTGGGAGGATTTTGAGCTGCGACTTGTGCATTTCATAAAAACATCCCCCATCCTTCCCAATTGTTGGAATAAATTCTATTTTTCAAGTGTTGGCACCAACCCACAGATGGAGGGTACTGACTTCAATGTCAGTGAGTTCGTGAATCCAGTCCACAAATTCTAGTCTGAAAAAGGAGCTATCAAAGCTGCTTAGCTCTTGATTGAGTAGCACCTTTAAAGTTCAGAAGACAACCCAAAACATATTCAGCTGAGATCCTGCATCAGCCTCTGCTACATAATGACCTCTTATAGCTACATCTCCTGATGCAACCACTCAAAAGCAAATCTTTTAACACAATTCCCTCCAACATAGTCATTTCTGAGTTGCCAGAGAGCTGAGGATGAGCCCATATCACACATCGAAGCCACTTCTTGCTGCTGGGTTTAAAGCAAAAGGTTGCTGCGGGGATTTCTTGCACACATACCCCAGCTACAGGAAGACAGGTGGGTGCATCATTACCCCCTTCTCTTCCCCATTCTCTGGCAACTAGGAAATGACTGTGTTGGAGGGATGGCTTAAAAGGTGGGTTTTAGGGAGACATTTTATTGTTTGGATAGCACAAAGATGGTAAAAGTGAATTGCTATGTCCCATGTCAGATTTATGACATCTTAATTGCTGAACAGATACCAGTCATTCATCATGCACTGACCATTGAGCCACTAGTTTTCACTGCAAGGAGCTAGATAGTCTTCATGCTAAAATTTCAGACCTTGCTCTTTATCTTTGGTCTGAACAGCTTGTTCCTTTCTGATATGTACAGCAATGCCTGCTTCCCTGTCCTCTATTTTGGCCCCTAAATCTGCAGATGATTTAGCCTGCCACTCAAACTCCTCCTCAGCCTTTTTCTGTTGAACATTTCAGAACCTGCTCCTCAGAGCCCTGTACCTTCTCTGCACAGACTTGATTCTGCTATGACTTAGGAATCTCAGATTTGACACAATTTGTTTTACAGAGGCAGAGAACATCAGAGTTCTCTTTAAATAGTAATCAATATTCCATCAAGTTATGCAGTGACTAGGAATTTTAAAAAGATGGTATTGAGATATTCATAACTCCAGCATGGCATATACATTAGTCAAAAAATGCCAATATGATGCTCTAATCTGCCACATCATGTTATCCACTGTTCTCTTTTATGTGGAACTGAAAAGATTTGAGGAGTTCCATTGAGCAGTAACGGATTACATATACATAACTGAATTTCTGTGGATTGAGCAAAACTTGGGATATTAGTTTTGAAAATTAATTGGACAATGTTAAGTGTTAAAACTTGGAAAATTAATTCACTACATTACATTGACTTTAATTAACTAGTTGATTATGCCATTTGTTGGGCCAAGCCATGGGATTTATAGTGAATAACAAAGAGGTTGTCATAATTTAAGGTGTGGTGGACATGTTTTGATAATTAATATTTAGTGAGCAATGTGCATATAAAGAGTGAATTAAAATGGCTGTTTGGACTCTAGTACCTACATTCCAAGGAATGGCTAGAATGGAGGCTTCTGGGAGAAATGTGGAAAAAAAACCCAAACTAAGCACCTAGAAAGAAATCTAGAGTTGAGGCCTTTGAGGAATGCTGAAAAAGCTTTAACAACAGGAACCCATTATCCACAACAAGGGAAGGAGGAGAATCCAAAGGAGGAAAAGGAGGAATGCATTTGAGGTTACCTGTTTCATTTAAGTTATCATGTGCCTCACACTGTGTGAGTAATACTCTAAAGAATTATAAAGACGTTCTTTATATCTTACCCCAAATTATATTATAATGTAATTATAAATTAGTGCAGAATATAATCAGTAGGGGAATATTGCACTCCCACCCATCCTCAGAAGGACTCCAAACACTTTCCATCCATACAGGCCCATGGGAGCATTCTGAAAGGGCCTTGGCTGTTTGAGGGCCTTAGGGGGCGTCTTAGCACCACTTTAACTGTCATGGCTCCATCCTACAGAATCCTGGGATTTGTAGTTTTGTGCAACACCAGCTGTCTTTCACAGAGAAAGCTCAAGACCTTGTAAACTACAAATGCCGGGATCCCATAGAATGGAGATACCACATTTAAAGTGTGTCAAACTGCATTATTTCTATAATATAGGTGCAACCTCAGTCTCCTGCTAAACAAATTTCCTAAACATGTCCATTAGTTTGTTTACAAGACTATGGCCCAAAACAGACAGGCCTGAAGACCATTCACACTCTCCCAAACCCTACTACATAATGGCACCAGTGCCACTACGTAATGCCGTTTAGACGATGTATATAATGGCGCTGGCGCAACTGTGCAGCTTCCGCACAGAGCTGCACAGTTGCGGTGGTGCAAAGGTGACAAATGGCACCTTTTTACTCAGTTGTGCTGCAACTGTGCACCTAAAAAAGAGTGCAGTTTCCCCGCTCCTTTTTAGGTGTGCAACTACGCAACAGCATCTAGCTGCTGCGACACAGTTGCAACGCTAAACGAGGTGGTGCCAGACTGCCCTTTTTGGGCAGTCTGTATCACCCTTATCTGACCTGGCCTCCAGAAATTTCTCTTGCTTTCCTTAAATCCGCCCTGCTGTCTTCTGAAAGAAATCACACAGATTAGTCTGCTTGACAACAAAAACCATAGGGCTCATTTCCTAAAATTTTAGTATGTATTTTCCTGAGGCAGCAGCTCTTTCTTTTTTACTGAATGTGACAGAGAGAGCTGTGCCCAAACCAACAAATTCTAACGACCCAATTCACTGAGGCATAGCTGTAACCAGTATTAATTTCGGAAAGCTAGACAGTTTTGTGAAATCACTAGAAAAATAGTGTTTGGTGGTTTAATGACTCAATCAATGAGTTAATGGCAAGTTCTGGGTCACAGGCCCCAATTAGGAGACCCCCCCCCCGATCCTAAATTTTGCCATCTCACCACAAATTGCCTGACTCTAGTTGTTGTTCTTAGTAGTAGTAGTAGTAGTAGTAGTAGTATTAATCTTTATTTATATAGCGCTGTAAATTTACACAGCGCTGTACATACTATCTTTTTAATTAGATGGTTCCCTTCCCTCAGGCTGCTGCTGCCACACTGCACAATTAATGCAGCTTAACACCACTTGCTTGTGGAGAAATAACTAGCAGAAAGCCATCCAAGTTTTCCTAGAAGAGGAATTTCAAAGCTTCAGAGCAGTCACCAAGAAGGTCCTCATGTTTGTTCTCAGCAAAAGCCTTTTGGCCATTAACTCATTGATTAACTAAGAAAATAATTAAAAGCAAATAAATATGCTCCAGGAAGCAGTGGGGATGTGAGAAAGTCCTCCATCAAAGACCTTAGAGCCCTGGCAGATTTGTACAGGAAAATACAGTCCTTCAGTTGTTGTTGTGCTGCTGCTGCTGTTGGTTCATTTGTCACATTTGTCCGCTTTTTAAAACCACTTTTTAAAATCTGTGATTACTGATATAGAAATAAGTATGGCATGTGCTCCTATTGTAAAGTGATCTGCAATTGCAACATTTTTATAAAGGGAATACTGTAATAACATTCCAGCTTGTAAATTTAATTGTTGCTGGTTTGGTTCTGGGTTTTTCTAATCTACCTAGTGGTTTAATAAACTAGTGGCTGCCATTAGTGCATTTTAATGTGTCATTTGACCTCTTTTCCTGCTATAGGTGCATAATAAGGCTGAACATTTTTCAATTTTACACAGTCCTTGCAATGACACAGACATGTCTATTCATTTATTCCACCTCAGAAATATTAAATCTTCATTTTTTTCCTCCTCATTCTAAAATCTAACATCCAGAAACTGACATAATTTAGCCCTTTCATGAATGTGTCTTTAACTCTTAACTTTTCCCATCTCCAAGCTTAGTCTTCTCACTAGTATTATTTTCCCTTCTCACAGCATATAATTTTGATATTAGATACTTTCTAATATCTCCTTCCCACAAATAAATGTCGAAGCAGTGTTGTGGGAGGGGAGAAGGGTCAAAATCATTTCTCTTTACAATAAGTAGTTTTTTTTTTCTTTTTGTGTTGGTGTTTATTTGTTTGTTTGTTTAAACGATAAAGTTTCATTTGTAAAAAAATATATTTTTTTAAAAAAACTATTTCTCTTTATGTGCTGTAGTCTTTGTCTGGATGGGAGGAGCATGCTTTTCATTTTAAAAGAAAGCCTGGATGTTTCCAGAAGTCACATATTGAATGCCACATATGTTGGATCCTGAGTTAGACCTATATAATTTTTGCAGAGCTTGAAATACTGACTATTTTGGGCTGCAATGCCCAGAACGTTATAGCCAAGATGGTTATTACACATGTTGTCAAAGTGCAGCTCCCAGCATTCTTTACCATGAATGCTACAGTTGATGAAAATTGCAACTCAAAACCACTGGGACAACTACATCTTATGTCCACCCACCCCCTTATCCACAAAAGCTCATTTTCTCTCACACAGTCCTCCCTGGCCTCATTCCCACTTGATTCACTTACCACCTGATTCAGTATCCATTCAGTGGCAGAACGTGGTTCCCATTACATTTGCGCCATTCTGCAACAATGAAAAAAGTTGTGAAGGTGTAAGTCCAACTTACACCATCATAATTCACCAACAGGATTCCAACAAATAATGAATTATATAAGAAAGAATCTCAACTTTGGGAAAGCTGACAGACCACATGCTTGGATATAAATGGCATATACATGCTATGCTAATTAATTTTGGACTGTTGTTTGATGTCATCCCTAAAAACAGGCATGTACTCTACTCCTTATATAATTTTCTTTGTTTTTAATTTAGTAATTATTATTATTATTATTAGTAACTAGCTTTCCTGCTATTTGTTAAATCACAGCAGGTACAATCTGGCACAATATGCCAGCTTCCTGGTGGCATGGGAGCTTGGCATATGGACTCTGCATGCCCCAACACTGCCCCAAAGCTGACGTCACCCCACCCCACTGTCCACACGGCGGGGGGGGGAGGCAGCTTTTCAGTGCTCTAGTTGCACAGCTTTTAGATGTTGCACACTGCGGGAGCGCCAAAAAGCCATAGTGTCTGAAAGGGTGGCTTTTTTCTGGCACAAAAAGGAATAGTATTTTGCCACTACTTTATAAGCCAGAAAAATGCCAGGTCAGGTCCACAGTGCATGGTTGCCACAGCCTTGATCCAGCTATCAAAGGGGCAGCATCAAGCCACCCCTATAGGGCCATCTGTTTCTGCCCTCAGTCAGTACCAATTGATCAGAAGGAGTGGTTGATTAAAAGTATGTTGCCATTCAACTCAACCCAGCTAACAGTGAATATGAAAGATGATTTCAAAGTGATATTTGCTTGGACCAAATTAAGGGTTCCATTAAAAAAAAAAAAGCTCCAAAATTTGTATTTTATCCAAATGTTTCAGTTTCAAAAATTCTCACAAAACAAATAGCACTACCAAGCAGTTTCTCTTAGGTTTGCATGCTTATTAAAAGTTCACATATGAGGTTCCAGTCTTTCATTTTATACCTAAATTCTAGCTTCATACTGCATTATTCTTCCAAGTACAACTGCATTCCATTCATTTGCTACTGTTGCAGAGCATAAATCAGGATTCACAAATGATAGGTTCATTTATACCCCTTGGGAAGGAGGGATTACATATAAATAATCCTGTTAATAGTAAGCATTGCCTCTAAGCATTTCACACTGCAATAATTTGGTAAACTGAATTTGAGTAATTAAGAAATGAAATGAAACTAATAAAATGCTTATTTTAATATTTCTTGATTATTATTATTTGTTTGGGAATTAGTGGATTTTTTAAATAAAAAAGCATTCTAGCCTTATGCAGAAATACATTGCAGCATCTCATTGAAATATTTGACAGCTTTCTCACAATTGTGTTCCATTCAATATTCTCTATTTAAGATACTGAAACAATCAGTTTGGAACGTGCTTGCTCTAGGTTATTAACTCTGTCAAGTGTGAAGCCCACTTGCCCAGTTGGCTCTGATGCAAAGTTGTATTTATATTGTATTTTCATAGTGATTGGCAACAAATCAAAACAATGCCCTCTGTGCCTCCTTTCATGCTATTGTTCTGTAAATGATTTATCAGCTACATATCCCTTTTTTTTATTTAAAAAGTTGACTTTATTGTTTGATGCAGACTTTTTTTTTGTTTTACAATAATTTTGAATTTTAAATATTGCATTTGTACTGTTTTACTGAATTGACTACTTTGCTATATTCAAGTTTATTTCTTTATTTTAAATAAACACAATTTAGGTATCAAAGATTTATATCTTCTGAGACTTGCATGTCAGCTTACAATACATATTTTTAAAATAAAGAATTAAAAAAAATAATAATACCAGTGTAAAATAGAGAAAGGAAAAATTTAAAAGAGGCAGAAAGTTCAGGGTGTGGATCATTAAATACCATGTTTTAGATTTCCATTCAAAAAAGACTAGAACCATCCATCCTGTAAAGCAGTCCCAAAGTACATACTGTCCAATAGTATTGGAAGCCACAGAGAAATCAAGAGGAATGGAGAAGCTATGCCCTATGGTAGTTTCACTCCAAATTCCATGCTACATAGTGATGCCTGATGCACAGAGCGGCCTGGTCTCTGCATGTTGAATAATGACATAGAGGAATCCTGAGATGGTAGGAGGAACAGGACACTTAACCAATATTTCTGAATGGTCACACATGTTGATTTTTTTATTTTAAAAAAACACTCAGGAGACAGCGGACGGAGGCAAAGTATGTGCTCATATGTCTCCCTACTGTGCTTGTTTCTATTTAAAAGGAGTGTTTTTACACGAGGACATTCAGAAAATTTGATTCTTCACTTTCATCTGAAACAGTACATTCCATCCTGACTGCTCAAGACTTAGCACCTCATTCAACTCAGAACTTGGAATCTCCTTCCTATCATGTTACTATATTTTATCCTTTATTTCTTCACCGTCTTATTGCATGTGTATATGTGCCTTCAAATGGCCTGTCAACCTATGGTAGCCACATGAATTTCACAGGGTTTTCTTAGGAAAGGAATATTCAGAGATAGTTTTGCCAGTCCCTTTTTCTGAAATATAACCTGGAGTACCTGGTATTTGTTGGCAGTCTCCCATCCAATTACTAACCTGTGCTGATCCTGCTTAGCTTCCCAGATCAGATGGGATCTCATGCCTTCAGGGTATCTTGCCCCCCCCCCT